>PVJN01034857.1:10920-22584 GCA_004026805.1 Lasiurus borealis | reverse complement strand
CCGGGCCGCTGCTTCGCCGAGAGCCGCGCCCTGCCGGTGCGCTGCGCGGGGGACTGGCTGCCGCGCGGCCTGGGCTGGGGCGGCCGCGGCGCCGCCGTCTGCGCCTACGTGCGCATGGTCTTCCTGGCGCTCTACGTGCTCTTCCTCAGCGACGAGGAGTTCGACGTGGTCGTGTGCGACCAGGTGAGGTGACCCCGCCGGGCCCTCGCCGCGCCCCCTCTGCGCGCCGCTGGGCCTCTCGGGGCCTGCGGGTTCGGACACACTGGGACTGATGTAGAGGGACCAGAGCTGGGAGTGGCTGTAGTCCGCGAGCTGTAGTGTAGACACACTTCAGTTACACATTACAGGGAAGTTTCATCCAGGAGCCCCGAGAGCGGACCCCGAAATCTGCATTTTCCCACTGGCACAGCCGTGGTTCTAAGCAGATGGGCCTTGGGGCTCGCTCTAAGAAACACATGCATTAAAGGTCAGCCTTCGGTCCCTTTTTGCTTTTGAGTAACTCATATGTCTCCCCCTCTTTGCATTATTTTTGTTGACACTATTTCTAGGCTCTGTGCATCACATTGCCTGCAGCCTTTGCAGCCAGGTCATGTTAAAACACCAAGACAAACATGTCACGCCCCCATTAGAACGCTAACGTGGCTCTCCAATAGTCTTTGTAAAAAAAATATATATATATATGTATATACGTATATACATATATATGTATATGTATATACATATATATGTATATACGTATATACATATATATATGTATATACATATATACATATATATATACACACACACACACACATACATACACACACACACATACAAATTCCTTCACTTGGGAAAGAATGCCCACATGGATCTGGAGTCTAACTATTCTAAACTTGTCTTTCTCCCGCCTGCCCCTTCCCCCGCCCCAAAAAAACAAACACACATTTATTTTAAAAAGTAACAATTGATGACTAAAACATCAAGTAGTATAAAAGAGTATAATATAAAGTTCCATTCCAGTTCCTCTTCCTAAAAATAGCCACTGTACAACAGTTTCTCCTATGTCCTTACAGAAATTGTCTATGGCTGCACCTCGGTATGTGTGTCTGTTCGTGCACCAGGCCTCTAGTCTATAACAAAAAAAAAAGGGTAATATGCTAATTAGGCCGAACTATCTTTGACCTTCCAGGCGAAGGGGGGCTGCTAGGGAAGCCGGTGCTGGCAGGCAGGGGAAGGAAGGCCCACTCTTGCATGAATTCTGTGCAGCAAGCCTCTAGTTTGTAATTAGATTAGGACATATCTACTATTAGACAACTTGCTTTTTTTTTTTTTTTTTGCCAAAGAATCCCATTTGGGACATCCTCCTATATCAACATTAGGGATGCACTTCATTCTTTATAGTGGCTGGAAAAATATTTTTTTTAAATGTTCAGGTAATTTATATATTCTTCTGTTAAAGGACACTAACATTGTGGGTTTTTGTGAATAGATCAGTTTGGTAATGAACACCCTTGTACCTTCTTTTTGTACTTTTTGCAAGTATGTCCTTTGAGTAACTTCCCAGAAGTAAAATGAGTAGGTCTAAGAGTTGTTCATTTTAAATGTCAATAGTTATTGTCAAATTTGCCTTCCAAAGAGATTGTGTCAGTTTACTCTCCCACATGAATGACAGCATTTTGCTTCATGCCTGGTGCATGTTGGATGTTATCAACCATTTTAATCTTTGCCACACTGACAGGGGAAACAGCCTCACGTTTGTGTTTGTGCTTCTTTATAACTCTTGAGTTATTTTGGATCATCCTTACTTGTGTGGAAGATAACTTCTTTTTGAGGAATGGGGACATTTTCCCAACACCCTGCATGTCTAACTAGTTAATAAGCGTGAGGCAGCCGAGACTGCAGCAGATAGAGAAAAAAAATGAGCTTGGAAGTAAAAGACCTGGATTCAAGTGCCATTCATCTGCTACTTTCTAACTAAGTAGCTTTGGAAAGCTCACCTTCAGGTGTTAAGTGAGCGGAAGATTAAGTGATTTGTAAGATTATCCAACAGGAAAGTCTAGTAATGCCAGCCTGTAGTTCATGCTCAGTAATGACTGTGGTTAATACTTATTGAGCACTTATTCCCAGCTAAATTCCTAAGCGTTTTACATATCCCATTGTGTTTAGTAATTATAAAAAAAAAAATGGGTTTGTTTTTGTGTTTTTTTGGTAACCATGTTACAGAAGAGGAAACTGAGGCCCAGAGAGTAGATTTACCTAGCTAGTGGGACTGAGATTCAAGCCCTGGTAATCTTAATTCCAGAGACTGCACTCTGAACTACTATAGTTCATTCAGTTTCTTAGAAGGCGAAATATGCTAGAGCTCTCTGTCAGGTATGGTAGCCACTAGCCACAGGTGGCTATTAAGCACTTGAAATGTAGCTAGCCTGCCGAAACCGGTTTGGCTCAGTGGATAGAGCGTTGGCTTTCGGACTTAAGGGTCTCAGGTTCAATTCCAGTCAAGGGCATGTACCTTGGTTGCAGGCACATCTTCAGTGGGGAGCGTGCAGGAGGCAGCTTATTGATGTCTCTCTCTCATCAATGTTTCTGACTCTCTGTCCCTCTCCCTTCCTCTCTGTAAAAAATCAATAAAATATGTTAAAAAAAAAAAAAAAAGGCAGAAATGTGGCTAGCCTGAATTGAGATGTGCTGTCAGTGTAAAATACACATGTGATTTTAAAGATTTAATGTGGAAAAAAAAGTGTAAAGTATCCCATTAACTTTTATAGTATTGATTACATTTTCAGTGGTGATATTTTAGGTAAAATATATTTAAGATTTATTTAACCCATTAAAAGTTTTTCATGTGGTTATTAGATTTTCATTTTTATTGGCTTGCTTATTCTAGAGAAAACCCTCAACTTGCAGCTTTAAATATTTAGCATACACCCAGAAAATGTCTGCCAGCCTTTAATACACCAGGCACTGGACTGGGTGAGAGTCTGTAGGAACACAAAGCAGAATGAGACATTGCTCACGAGGAGCCCGCACACTAGTAGGTGGCGTGTGTCTGTTCTTTTGATCGATCTTCTTGAAGTTTGTTTGACCAGTTACTTGACCTGTTTTTGATCTCTGCTTTGGCTAGGTGTCTGCCTGTATCCCAGTGTTCAAGCTGGCCAGACGGCGTAAGAAGATCTTGTTTTATTGTCACTTCCCAGATCTGCTTCTTACCAAGAGGGATTCTTTTCTTAAACGTCTGTACAGGGCCCCGATTGACTGGGTAGAAGAATACACCACAGGAATGGCTGACTGCATCTTGGTCAACAGTCAGTTCACAGCTGCCATATTTAAGAAAACATTTAAGTCCCTGTCTCACCTAGACCCCGCTGTCCTCTACCCATCTCTGAATGTTGCCAGCTTTGACTCAGCTGTCCCTGAAAAGCTTGATGATCTAGTCCCCCAGGGGAAAAAATTCCTGTTCCTCTCCATCAACAGATATGAAAGGAAGAAAAACCTGCCTTTGGCGCTGGAAGCCCTGGTCAAGCTGCGTGGAAGATTGACATCCCAAGACTGGGACAAGGTTCATCTGATTATGGCTGGTGGTTACGACGAGAGAGTCCTGGAGAATGTGGAGCACTATCAGGAACTGAAGAAAATGGCCCAGCAGTTTGACCTTGACCAGTCTGTGACCTTCCTGCGGTCTTTCTCGGACAAACAGAAAATCTCACTCCTCCACGGCTGCACATGTGTGATTTACACACCGAGCAACGAACACTTTGGCATTGTCCCTGTGGAGGCCATGTACATGCAGTGCCCGGTGGTTGCTGCTAATTCAGGTGGGCCCTTGGAGTCCATTGTTCACAGTGTCACAGGGTTTCTGTGTGAGCCTGACCCCGTGCACTTCTCAGAAGCAATAGAAAAGTTCATCCGTGAACCTTCCTTAAAAGTCACAATGGGACTGGCTGGCAGAGCCAGGGTGAAGGAAAAGTTTTCCTCTGAAGCATTTACAGAACAGCTCTACCAATATGTCACCAAACTGCTGGTATAATCAGACATATTAAAGGTCTTTTTGCTACATTCATTCATATATGACAGAATGTAGATCCAGTTTGGGAACCATAAAAGAAACCTAATGCCGAAGAGTTGTTGTTTTTCAACACATTTGGTTTTTTAATCTGAGCCACCTTCCTATACACCACACCTTCCTGATTGTTTCATAAAACAATATCTTTTATGCAATAATAATTCTGTCTTATCAGGCTTAATTAAAATGTGATACAATTGCATGTGTTATATTTTCTCTAGATTATTGCTGCTCTAAGTATAAATTTTGAGTCATATGGTGCCTTAATTGTTTTTGATAGTTTGTGTATCATCGTCAAAGTTGAAAAATTTGGCTTCATAACATACTGAGAACAGGGTCACTCTTGTTCCCAGAATCAGGGCACCCATTCCTTGTCCTCTTGGGAAATGTTTGTTAATCATAACTTTGCTGGGTTCCATAGCAAGGATGCTCTGTATGTTTTGTACAAAACATATTCTTGCACATTGAAACAAGTCAATAAAAGATGTTTATCATAGGAAAAGATAGTACAATATTAAACTTTGGTTCCCGTGATCCATGTAGATATGACAGCCAAGCCTGAGGTCAAAAACTAAGAGTAAATTGGATGTTGAAAAAAAGATTGTTGTCACGCATTGTAATGTTTAGGGTTTATTTCTTAATGCCAACTGATTCATATTTGTGTCGTATTAAGTAAGTATAAGGCACAAATGCCTTTTACCCTTCAAGGCTTGCCTCGCGCCACTGCTATGGAGCTTACCTTGACCCTCCACCCACCTCCCAGAGTGGGAGTGATCTCGCCCAAGAGCACACAACTGAAAGGTGAGGATTCAACCCATGGGTCTGATCCATCCAGGACTGCACGTACCAGAATCTCACTGCACCCCTCTAATACCATAAATGTCCTTTAATACTTCATGAAATTAAAAATTAATACAGTATTCTGAGTCATATCAAAGTGAGGGGACAAGATGCTCTTCTGTCTTCAAATTAATCCTCTTGTCCTAAAAGATCTAGTGTCCCGCACTCACTGCTCTATCCCAGCCCTTTGAGAATCACTGCCTGAGGCCATATTGCCTGCCCTCCCTGTAGCAGACGTTGGGTCTTTCAAAGTCCTAGTAGAGTTAGCGTCATTTACTTGCATGAAGCAGAAATTCAAGTTTAACTCCAAAGATTTTGCGTATTTGAAAGAATCCAAGCTAGAAAATACAGTCATGCTCTAGCTCTCTATCCTTAACAAGAGGACTGGCGATTGGGTAGAGCTCACAGTAAGGGTGACCTGGCCTTGATATCCAGAAATATGACCACAAGCAAATGCTAAAATAACTTGCAGGAAATGCTATCCTAGGCCAGATGTCATTTAAGACAAATATAGTCTAGAAAAGGTGTGTGTGTGTATCTGTTGAGGTGTTATAGGGGCACAAGTACAGCACAGGTGTGACCTCTGTGACTTGCCACTCTTCTAAGAAGTCATCGACAGACTTAGAAGAGACTGCTATGATAATGAACTAAGATTGGCCTTTGGTTTTCAGTGTTACTTGCCTAGAATTCCAACTTTTGAGAAGGTGTCCTGATGGTGATAATCCTGAAGTGTAAATATCCTTATCTGTTAAATGGGTATAATCGGGTCTAAGTAGCCCACCCCACAGGATGCTTGTGAAGAAAGGACAAAAAGAGGGCAGTAGGGGCACTGAATCAGTATATGAATGATGGAGACAAAGGGTGTGACGCTGATTTGTAAACTTAGAGTATCCATAGACTTGTGAGAGATGAAGGCAGCCTTCTACAGGCCTGGATGAATTGCCCCAGTCTGTTGCCACCCCAGCGAAGGAGTCACAGTGATGAGATAAACAACCTCAATAAGGTATATTTCCCTCAGTGTTTAACTCAGTATAAGGAGTTTTCCCAACTGTCAAGACAGTGGGACTGAAGTAAAGATAAAGAGACCTACCCTTTTTTTTTTTTTTTAAGAGACCTACCCTTTCCCATCAGATCTGAACACCAATCTTGTTGGTCGTAAAGGAGGAAAAGTAATAGTGAAGCTAGCCCACAGTGCTTGTAACCTGTGGCTAGTTTCGAACAAGGAAAAAAAAAAAAAAGAGAGACCCATCCACGGAAGAGTCCTAAAATAGATCTGCACATATGTAGCCAATTGATTATCACCAAAGGTACTGAGTTAATTCAATAGGGAAAAGGGAGTCTTTTCAAGAAGTAGTGCTGGAGTGGATAAACACAGTGGTATATTCATACAATGGAATACGGCAATAAAAATAAATGAACTATTGACAAGCATGGTGACATGGATGAATCTCAAAAATACTGAGTGACAGAAACCAGACACAAAAGAGTTCTTATTGTATGATCCCATTAATATGAAACTTTAAATAAAAAATACCTAATCTATAGCAACAGAAAGCAGATCATTGTTTGCCTGAGATTGACTAGGAAAGAACACAAAGGAATTCTTTTTTTGGATGATGGGAATGTTTCATATCTTTATCATGGTGGTGGTTATAATGCTGTAAAATTTGTCAGAACTTGTGAAATGATGCTTAAAATGAGTGCACATTATATGTAAACTATACCTCATACAGTTGAAGTTTTTTAAAAAAGCACATGTGATGTCCCATTTTTATAGGAAATAAAATGTTTTTTTAAATGAACAAATGTCAAAGTATATATGGCTACATAATTATAAAAATTCATAAGAATGTATACCCAGGTGGTAACATTGATTATAGAAGTTTATATAAGTCTTTTAAGTCTTATCCTGGCTCTGTGGATAGTGTCGACTTGAGGACTGAAGGGTACCAGGTTCAATTCCTGTCAAGGTCACATGCCTAAGTTACAGGCTCTATCCCCAGTAGGAGATGTGCAGGAGGTAGCCAATCAATGACTCTCTCTCATCATTGATGTTTCTATCTCTCTCTCCTGCTCTCTTCCTCTCTGAAATCAATAAAAATAAAACAAAACAAATTTGATGAAAACAAAACAAATTTTTTAAGTCTTAAAAGATCAGTGTGATCATCAGTATGGATTAAATTTTTATTTTGTTTACTTATATTTTTTTATTTCTAGTCATTGGTATCCTTAGAAGAAAAAAAATGAACATGAAAAAAAGTATAAAGTAATCCTATTGGTCACGTACATTTTTACAACATAGCTTTGGACATTTGTGTTTCCAACTATTGCCTTACTTAGGATGTATAATTTGACCTAATTAATCTATTATATATTTAGATTACTCCAACTTTTTGTTACTACAAGCAGCCTAGACAAAAAATAATTAACTTTATATTCTAAAAGAAAATATTTAATATTTTAAAAAGCAAATTTTAAAAACAACAGAAAACAGGCATATGACACATGACAAAATTGCCTAGCAGTACATAAAAACAATTTTAAAAAATCACTAACTGATTATGTCATTTTCAAACCAAAGTACCATGTTGACAGCTTGCTTTCTGCCAAACTGTATGCTCCCTTTGCATGTGGAACCAGGAAACAATTTAATCAATTTAATAGAGGAATATAGTATCATATGTCAGGATGTATGAAACATTATTTAAAATTTTTAACAAGTGACTCTTAGGGCTCCTGGTTGCAAGCTAGAGCTGGGTTTCTGACTAATACAGTTTATAGCTGTAAGAGAGAAAAAGGCAGAAAAGGGAAATTCTTGGGAAGCTATAGGAATAGATGATGCCATTCAAGGAAAAGGTGCATACCTACGCCAGGGAAGTGCAGGGCTATGGCTGGTCTTGAGGCTCCAATGGTCCCAGAAATCCAAAAGCCACCAGAGCAGCATGTTTTTATCTAAGACTTCATCGTAGATTAGTTTCTTCCTCTTGCCAGGGAAGATGGCAACCAAGACCTCCATCTTACTGTCTAGCAGAGGAACCAGCCCACCTTTCCAGAGTTTGAAAAGACAAAAGTGAAGATTCTCATGTCTTCTCTTAAATTAATGAAGCAAGCCAAGGGGCAAGGTAGTGTGGTTCCCAGACTCAGGTCAACTCCCATCAACCATGATCACATGGACCAGCAATCCTGTCGTTGGGAGGAAGGAGCCGGGTGCACAGAGGAAGGAAGAGGAAGCAGTTCCCAGAAGAAGTTGACTTAGGCAGATAAGTAGGTATCCTCTCCGGTATTCAAAGTAGAGGTCCCTTAAAAACTTACACCCAAGGGGCCCTGGTAGACAAGCCATCCCTTCCCACATACTTTTACCTACTGCTTCCCCTTCCACAATAAATATTGCTATAACTATTTAGAATTTACATTGTGCGTTTGGGAATAAAGAAATGAAATAGTTACCAGTTTAATACTCTTTGACTTGTATAATTCTACATTGCCTGGTATTAATATTCCCAGACCTTTCTTTTTGTTCACATTTGAATAATGACATTTCATCCATGTTTTAATGTTGACTAATTCTTGGGGATGATAGTTGTCTAATAAACAGAGAACCATTTCTTGAGTAACATTTTTTTTCAGAGAGAACATGCATTTGCATAAATAATCCCTGATGCCTTTATATGTCATGATTGTATATATGTTTTTCTTTCAAAGCTTTGTAAATGTTGTGTATCACTTGCTAGGGCAACTTGACCTATAGTATGTTCTTGGAAAAGTAGGCTGTTAAAGTGCTTTAGGAAAAAAGCTCCATGGTCATATAAGGACTGGAAAGGTTCCCTACCACCGGAAACAGACCTGTAGCATAGTACAGGCCATGTGACATCCAGAGGTAATGGAGAGGCCTTAACTTTATTCTCAGGATATCCAACCTATCTGACCAGAGTAATATTGAAAGAAAGCAAATGACCAATGATATGGCAATAATTAACATTTTCTGGGACTCGTTGGATCCCCACAGCAGCTCTGTATGGTTGATAGAATTTTTCCACCCATTTTAACACATGAGAAAACTGAGACACCAAAAGCTTAATAAAATAAGCTAGAAAGTGGCAAATCCAAACCCAAGGAGTCAGTGCCACATGGCAGGTAAGGGCCCAATAAAGGCAACTTCTCTACCTTTCCCAAACCTGAAAAAACATAAGGCATCATTGCATCAAAAAGGAAAGAGACTTTTCCACCCTACAGTTCCTATAGCAGAATTTGCCGCTGAATTACAAGCAAAGGCACTTTGGGGGGGTAATCTGATCATCGTCAGCACAAGTGCTCAAACTCCGCTGTTGGCCAACGTCCAGGACCCATCACTGAATACTCATCACCTCATCAATGCAGCCTCCTGGACTGACGGGCAAAACAACATCCAAATATTCATTGCACATCTGTGCCAGGCAGATTATGCATTAGCAATTCAGATCTGGCCTGTGTACAGGCAGTTTCTGAAAATGTGTCTGTTTGGGTGAGATGGCTCGTTGTCTGGGACGGATAATAAGGCAACTCGGTCTAATCTTGAAGAACAATCAACCCATCTTGCAAAGGTGACTGGCTGTGTGCGTTCTTGCCCTGGCAGCCTTAGAACAATGGCCCCATAATGCACTCGCCTCAGCTGGCAATGAAGTCCCTTCCTGATTAGTAGCCCTGGCTGATGTCAATCACCACGAGATGCACCATTGTCCTCTGGTCCCCAACACAGTTTATTTACAGGAAAACAAAGGCTTTGGGGAGCTATGGCTGCTTCTCAGAGATTGCAAAATAGATTGAGCTGTCAAGCACACAAAGTAGATGAAGATTAATGAGTTGTGTGGACAATAAATATGATGAGATGACCATGAATATGCTAATGGGCATTATCCACATACACCGTAATTGCTACCAAAATTAAAAGGTGGCATGAAGGAGATGGGTCGCGAGGTGACAGGGAGATAATCTTGGATGCCTGAGACGCTCACCCCAGATAAGACCCTCTACAGGTTTCCTTTCCCCGATTAAACCATCTCTAAGCATCATTGTTCACAAGCTGTCTGAATGGGCTCCTTTCACACAGGGATGTAAGGGTGAGGTGAGGCGGGGTGGCTGGAAAGTTACTTCAGGAAAAGGTGTAATTAGAATAAGAAAGGTGCTTATCAGAGGCAAGAAGTGACCAGCTGTCAGACTCCCGCCTCATCCCCAGGGACGGAACTGATGAGGGATGTCACTTCAAACTTCGGATTATTATAAACATGAGAATGTTATTTAGCTCACTTTCAGGGAGGAGCAAGTGATTTTTTCAAAGTATTCAGATACTCTGATGATTTTTTTAAAAAATAAACATCGTAGAGCAATTTGAAGAACATAATGTTTAAAGGATAATGACATTTTGTTTCCATGATTGATATGATTTGGGGAAATCTATATGTCCCGTAGAACCTTGGCTTAACTGAGTCACCCTCAGGCATTCTCTGACCCCATTCACCCCCTTTCTTCCTTTTTACCCTGTAGTCTGTGGGTGGAGGCTAAGTTAGCATAGTAATATACTGAAGCAATGCTGAGGCCATAAGCACTAAGAGAAAGCCTCTCTTGTTTCTTAGTTTCTCTCCCCTGAAGGACCTGGGAACCTGGACCTCATTCCCCAGGGTTCTGTGGAGCATCACCCCTGATTGTAAGGGGTCACCTTTGCTCCTGCAGGATAGAGAGTATTCCTGGCCTCCACCAGGTGAAGGGAGCAGGATAAAACCAGGGTGTCAGGAAGAGGGCAGAAGGGTAGAAAAGAGGAAGGGAGATCTGGAGAAAGAAGGGGCCCCAGAGACTGACTCCATACGGGCTGAGAGCCACTTCAGGGAGGGAATAAAACAACTTTTCACAAATCGCTGAAACAACCTCACCAAAAGGGCGGGAGAAAAACGTGCTGCCTTAATTGATTATGGAAACCAGTGTGTAAAACTCAAGGCAAGGAGTGGCCCATAAGCACTTCACTCGAGCTGACAAGTTGTTCCCCATGAGGGAAAGGATGAGCAATTCTGAAACCACTCAACCTGGGCCTGGGGTTGGACAACTAAATACAAACGGATGGCAGAGAGTGGAGGGCAGGCTTCTTTCTGTTGGAGGGAGTTCACAGGCGAGCAAGGGGAGGAGGCGGAGAATGATGAAATGTGGGAAGATGCTAATGCAGGGGTAAGTTTGCAGGTGAGCGCCTTGGACAGAACATCCTTTCCTCCACAAGGTAAGCACGGGAAGAGAACTCCAGCCTCTGCCTGCTTTCTGCCTCTAAGGCAGAGGAGGGAAGTGGACCACACCATCTTGCAACCCTGAAAGAGTAACTCTGAGGAAGGGTGGCAGAGCGGAGGCTGCAGTCCTGGATCTGGTCACCAAACAGCTGAGGAAAAGCAGCAGCACCTCCGGCGGACATCCTGTTAGGGAAAGGGTGCCGCCCTCTGGTTCGCACTTCTGCTGACTGGGTTTCTTATTTGCAGCCTCAAGCATCATAGCCATACAGTTATTGTGAGGACCAATTAGAATCTTCCACGTGCCTGGCGTGCAGTGAGCGCTCGATAAGTGGGAAGTTACTGTTATGACTGTGGACACAAAACTCCTTTATTAGGGAGCTCAGTGCAGTTAAGAAGACAGAAGGGAGGGCTGAGGAGGAAGGTGAGGGAGGGAAGGCAGAGGCCAGGGAGGATGCCTGGGGAAGTGGGCAAGCACAGAACCACAGAACCACTGAACCAACGGGGAACGAGAGAGAGAGAGAGAGAGAGAGAGAG
>PVJN01034857.1:0-10820 GCA_004026805.1 Lasiurus borealis | reverse complement strand
GGACATGTACCTTGCTTGCGGGCACATTTCCACTGTGGGGTGTGCAGGAGGCGGCTGATCGGTGTCTCTCTCTCATCGATGTTTCTGACTTTCTATCCCTCTCCCTTCCTCTCTGTGAAAAATCAATAAAATATATTAAAAAAATAAAAGAACAGTGCTATTTCTTGTAAACCTGGATTTATCGACCGAGACTTGGAACCTTCCATTGCCCTGCGGAATTTCTGGGCTTTTAACCATATCACAAATGGGAAGGCCCTGGGCACGGCAGCCACTTCATAAATGTTTGCTGAGTTGCGTGGCATCTGTCTGAAACTGCCAACTGCAGAAGGGTCCAAAGCACCTAATTGGTTGCAGCCCATTCCATCCTACCTGAGTGAGTATAGCCCATGAGATGAGGACTCGCAAAGGGTCCGCTTTCCTTACAAGACATGGTGCTTGTCACTCAATCTGAAGGTGCGGAGCTCTGCCACGCAGGCAAACCCCGTGCGAGGAACGGGAATGCCACTGGCTGCACTGATCCAAGTCGGTTTTATTCCAGGTAATTAAACAACAACGACAAAAAAAATCAGAGTAGATTAAGATGAAACAGCTTTAAAAAGATCTATTTAGAGTCATTTAAAAACAGACAATATTAGATATTGTAGAATTTCTATTAATTTTCTTAGTAATAATAGTATATATGATGTAACAGTATGTTCTGATTTCTGGGAGATTTATGCTGAAATATACAGGGATTGGGGAATCATAATGTCTGAAAATTACTTTCAAATGATTTTGCAATATAGTCTTAAAAGAAATAGAAATGGAATGAAGCAAATATGGGAACATGTTAAAGTCGATAATAAGCTTATTGAAGCTGGTGGCCTTGATTTATTCACTTTTGTGATCCTCTTCATCCCTGCACCACTCCCCACCCAAATCCACTCTCTGGTCGGCCTGGTGCATGGTGGACATTTACTATGCTGAATTAACATTAAAAATAAAGTAATCTTTACAGGCTAACATTTGCATAACTAAGACGTGGTTTCAAGCCATTTGCAAAGAAATACCCACAACTAATCGAGTTCTTAAGTAAACATAATCTGCTTAAAATCACAATTGAACATGGAATTTTCCTCCCGGAATCCAGCTAGTGTCAAGCCTGCTTTTCCTCTGTCCCAAGATGCTCAAACCTGACCATCCAGTCTCAGAAGGCTGGCCCCCTGCACCCACACACCTTTGCCAGGGCCTGTTCCTGCTGCCCCCACTCAAAGTCCCTTCCACGTCAAGACGTTGGGAGCAAACCATGTGGGCGAAGGCAATTTGATGGAAATTAGCACATACTTTGTATGTTTTAAAGAAAGGTTTTAAGAAAAACTGGCAATGCAAAACATTTATTTCCAACTAGCTTGTAAAAATTAAAGTAATGAACACATTGCCCAAGAAGCAATGAAATCTAGTTCACTGAGAATGAATTACACATTTTTAAAATGCTTTTCTTATTCCAAAGGAAACTTTTTTCCATTGTAGAAAAATCAGAAAATGGGAACAAGAAAAATGAAGTAATTCTCACCCTGAGATAACTGCCACTATTGTCAGTCCTTTTGTATAATCCTATATAATAAAAGCTTAATATGCAAATTGATCAAACAGCAGAACGACTGGTCGCTGTGATGCACACTGACCATCAGGGGGCAGATGCTCAATGCAGGAGCTGCCCCAGACCCGCAGGCCCCAGGCCAGCCAAGGTGGGTACCAGTGGGGGAAGGCTCAATCACCTCACCAGTCGCCCCACAGATCAGTCCTGATTGTCAGCCAGGCCAAGGGACCCTACCCAGGCTCGAATTTCATGCATTGGGTCTCTAGTAATAATAATAATAACAATAACAGTAATAATAAATAATTTTAAAGTAATGGGTGTTACTATTCAATGGGTCCTGACTATGTACCATGCACATTTTGGTCCTCACAACAAGAATATGAGAAATCTTGCCTGACTTGTTTGGCTCAACAGAAAGAGCATCAGCCTGTGGACTGAGGGGTCCTGGGTTCGATTCCGGTCAAGACATGTACCTTCGTTGTAGGTACATCTCCAGCAGGGGATGTGCAGGAGGCAGCTAATCGATGTTTCTCTCTCATCAATGTTTCTAACTCTCTATCTCTCTCCCTTCCTCTCTGTAACATATCAATAAGATATATGAAAAAAAAAAAAAGAATATGAGAAATCCAGGCTAAGAGAGGGTATGGAACTTGCCTAGGATCACACAGCTACTAAGTGTTGAGCCAGAGTCAGACCATCAGATCTGTTGACCTCCAAAGCCCAAACTTATCACCACTATACTCTACCATAAATGTCTATCATTTTTTTACAAAAAAAGTCTAAACAGTACCCTCTTATTGTATCATTATACTATTGCTTTCAGCTTGTGCTAATTTTCTATTGCTATTGAACAAATGACCACAAAATTAGTGGCTTAAAACCTCAAATACCATGTCCTCATATTATAGGGTGTTGTGGGTTGGGGTCTTCCTGGTAGGGGGAGGGGGCTGGTCCAATCTGGTTGGGGGCATATCAGGCTGGTCACTGAAGACCCTCCATAGCGTGAGATCCCATTGGCCTGCACTTTGTAGCTTCCCTGGGCTGATCTCTGACCTATGTAAACCAGAAGTTCTCCCAGAGCTTCCTCCTCCCCCTCCAGGCATGTGAGACGTCCTCAACCTCTGTCCCAGGATGGGATATGCACCCAGAAGCACTATCTATCTCTCTGTCTCTCCAGCCCCCTCACCTGGCTGGTGCTGTCTCACCATTTCTGGGCCACCTGAGACCTGGCACCTCACCACCTGTGGACTTCTCTGTGAGGCCTGGAGACCAGCCCTGGCAGTCTGTCATTCCTCCGAGCTTAGCAAGTGGTTTCCTCTACACACAGTTCCACTCTGAGGTCTAACCTCAGCGTGAAATGGTGTATCTGTCAGCTATTGCCCACCAATGCTGCATAACAAACCACTTTAGAACTGGGTGGCTTCCACCGACAGCATCTATTTCTTTCACTTACAGGTCTGCGCTTTGGCTGAGTGGCTCTGCTTCCCGCTGAAGGAAGCTGGGGTTGACTCCAGGTCTGGGCTGGATCCACATTTGCTCCACATGACTCCGCGTCCTCCTTGGGAAGGCAGCTGTCCGAGATAAGTTCTTCCTGGAAAAACCAAAGAAGCGCCAGAGAATATAAAAACTCATCCCCCTTTAAGGTCTTGACTCTTCCATTCACATCCCTCCGGTCTAAACAAGCCTCTTGGTCAAGTCCAACACCAGTGAGGCAGGAACTAGGTTCCATCATTCTGTGTTCTGCGAGGTCACAAGACAGAGGGAAGGAGCCACGTTCGGGGTGAATGAGAAAACCCGAGGAGGGAGGAACTCCCAGGAGGCTTGCGAAGGTCCCTAGAGGAGACGGCTTCCATTGCTGCTTTTCAGAAAACAGCAGTCATTTACCAAATGGCTCAGCGAAGAGGGACGTTTGGGCAGACGTCGCAGGTTACGGGACCAAGAAGTGGAGATGCTAGCACGTGTGGAGGCACAAAAGCCTTTGTGATGGGAAATGAGCCTGGAGAGGGGGTGGAGTCAGTCACGGAGGATTTGATCAGCCAGGCTAAGGGTTCTGAGGATTGGACTTTGTTCTAGAAGCCCTGGGTATTGTGATGGGTTTTTAAACCAGGAAGAAGTCTAATCACTTTTTCCTGGAGCTGACAAGCAGGAGCTGAACATGGTCTTCTCAATCCTAAAGCGATGCTCTTCCATGAGGTCCTCCACTGGACAACCGGTCATGCTAGGCTCCAAATACCAACACGTCTTCCTCTGCCCCCTCATGCCGGGCATCACCCCAGCTCTTCACCTTCACAGTGAAGAATGAGGGTGAAGAGGCCCCTTTTAAGGGCCCTAGAAAAAGGAACTGCTCCATTCCACATGACCTACTCACACAACTTGGAGGCTATGCCATCAACATAAACTCCTCGTCTCCATCACTGATTTTAGCTGGTGACGAGGAATGTTGGAGCAACATACAAATCTACCGTCAGAAAACATTACCTCCTGAACATTGCGACCCTGCTCCCAAATCACCTCTTTAAATTCAGATTGTCTTCTCATTTCATCACTTCAATCAGAGTTTTCACCGTGGACAGGTCTTTACAGGTCAGCCCTAGACCACGGATTTATTTGTGCCCATAAACAAAACCCTGATATTAATCGCAAACTATTTCTGATTCTCGGTTAACAGTGAGTGGGTTGGTTAATGCTCTTAAACATCTCGCATCCCAGGGGACTCTTTGCCCTGTCACATGAAGATGATATTTCAAGATTTATACTTCCCCAAAGAAGCGAAGAGATCATAAAGCCTAATGTATTCCGTGGTCTGGAATGATAATGTTGCAAAGAGGTGAGGGAATATTTCACTGTAGATCACTACACCATCCCTGTAAGTTGTTAATATACTACTTACTACTTGCCTTTAAATATTCACCCAGCTCCTGCTTGTGGAATGACTCTTATGCCTCAGTGTGGACTATGGGTGAGGCTAGTGGACTAGTGAGGACAAAGCTGTGGACAACTTCCCTGGCGGGAGGGAGGAGGGTTGTAGATGGAGGTAGAAGGGAAGAAGCCAGAGGCAAAATGGCCAGTCCTGGGCAGTGTGCGGAGACCAGAGGGGAGAGGGCTTTGGCAAGAAGAAGGGGGAACAGTGGGTCCAGGGCGGATGCTGGATGTGGCCACAGAGATGTCTATCCCTGGAGGCTTGGCCGGCAGAGGCATGTGCAGAGCCGCATGCAGGGAGGAGGTAGAAAAAAAGGCATGTGATGCAGGGAAGCTACCAGAATGGAAGGTGATTCCATTTAACCAACCTTTTCTGTGTATCTCTACCTCGGTCCTGGGCTTGAGTCTCTGCCAATCTAGTAACAGAGCAGAGAGGCACACGGCAAGGACCTTAGTAAGGAAACCTGGAGGTGAAGATGAAGAAACCTTGTACAGTGGTACCTCGAGATACGACTTTAATTCATTCCGTAACCTTGAGGCACGGGAAACCATGAGACACTCGAGTCTCGGTAAACTGGTGGGTCTTGTGCAGCCGGCTGATCCGCTCGATTACTCCTATCTCAAATGTTGCTCGTATTTCAAAGCAAAAATCGCTCGTATCTCAAAAATCTCATGTTAGGGCACTTGTATCTTGAAGTACCACTGTATTCTGTCCCTTGGGGAAAACCTCAGAAAGCTTCTAAAATGATAAGGCAGTATTATTCCGTCTTTAGGCACAGGATTCAAACAAATCCCAGCACCTCCCTCCCTACTGAGAGCCAAGATCAACAGTAATTAATATAAATGTGAGAAGTCAGGTCAGAGGGCTGAATGAGGCTTTGACATTCCTAGGGCTGAATATCTGCGTCTTATTACCTGCTGCTGACTCAGTAGCTGAAGGTAACCCCCCCAAACCTGATGATTTCTTTACTGTTCACTAGAAACATTATCACTGATATGTCTGTTTGCATTCCTAACGGGCAATTGTGTATTCTAGTAAATAAAAAGCAGAGCGGAACGGGGATTCAGTGGAACTTGGTCCCTTGAACCAAGTTCACAGCTGGCTTCCCCCATAATTTCCAAATTTATAGTTCTTGTCTTGTGTATTAATTTGTGCGTCAGCCCTTTCTCTGGGTCTTTGAACCCAGGCCACGCTGGCCATGGCCTCACACTCCCTAACTAGGTGGCCTTGAGCCTGGGTCTCTCAGTGCCTCGGCAAACTGCAGATAATAATACGACCCATCTCTGAAGATGAGGTGACATGGAACAGCAAATGCACTGCAGCTGGCAAAGGGCCTGGCACAGAATGAAAGCTTCGGGCCTGTTAGTCTTTGCCGTTATTCTAAGTGGTAAGAGGCTAAGGGCACTGACGCCAGGACTTATTCAGAGGCCAGGGGGAGCCAGCCATCCTCCAGGGCAGGGAGTGATGGGATCGTCCTTAGTTTAGAAAGGAGTCTGGAGGCAGGTAGTGCTGGTGTCTCAGCTGGGACAGGGAGGCGGGGTCTCATTTGAAAGTGGGAAGAACTGAATCTGCAAAAAGCAAAGAGGTGTTGTGGAAATGAAGATCTTGGGAGAGAAGGCAGTGGGGGAGAAGGGGTTAGGGGTGGGGAGAGAGAGAGAGAGAGAGAGAGGGAATCCTGGTTCCAAGAGCTGAATTTTTAGATGGATTCTCCTTTCCTACACTCCATAAACTTCTTTAAATTTGCACTAAAGTTTAAAAATTGATGGGAGCCTTGGCAGGTAAAACTGGAGAAATACGGGCTGCACAATGAATCAACGTTCCACCCGAGGCAGGAGCCGCAGAAGGACCGTGTGCTCAGAGCGGGCCCGCCTCGGCAGCTGGAGATGAGGACATCGGAAACCCGACACGGGCAGCTCAGCACCCAGGCCCGGAGCCTCACTGCCAGCCTGAGTTCGCCCTGATGTTCAGCTGGTTTAAGGGTTCCACCGTTTTCTGCCGAAACCGGTTTGGCTCAGTGGATAGAGCGTCGGCCTGCATGTAACCTGGTTGCAGGCATATCCTCAGTAGGGGGCGTGCAGGAGGTGGCTGATCGATGTCCCTCTCTCATCGATGTTTCTAACTCTCTATCCCTCTCCCTTCCTCTCTGTAAAAAAAAAAATCAATAAAATATATTTTTAAAAAAGAATGTAAGATAAAAAAATAACTTAAGTGTTCTACCGTTTTCCCTCTGTTGCCAATGGGGAGAAGGGCTCTACGTGCACTCACGGTAACATGGTAATATTTTCCAACCAGACTCAGCTGGGACACGTTGGGGATACCAGAGAGACCAGGAACTGCCAACGAGCAAAGCGTTTCTTGTTTACTAGAATCAGAATCAGGACATTTCAGTGGCAATATGGGCTCTGTGTGTGTTAATGGGACCAGTGGGGAGGGGTTAGAGATCACCTAGGCCAGTGGTCGGCAAACCGCGGCTCACAAGCCGCAGTGTGCCACACTCTGTTGACTAATGAGTTTGCCGACCACTGATAGACTCTCGATTCCAATAATGACAGGTTGCTGTTGTCCCTTGTGATTAAGCCCCTATCCCAGTGGTGGGCAAACTCATTAGTCAACAGAGCGGCACACCGAGGCTCGTGAGCCACAGTTTGCAGACCACTGGCCTAGTCCAACAGATGAGAAAATCAAGACCAAAAGAGTGAGAGGGAGGACCCCCAGGTTCCCTATGCACCAGGGCTACTCTTCACCTCCTCCCCCAGTCCCCCATCTCACTGACCTTTCTCTCTCCTGTCAACAGCTCTGAGGACTCTGACGGCTGGAAGGTTCGGCAAAGGCAGAGCTGAAAGAGCACAGGGAGATCCCATCTCCTGCCCACTGAACAGACAGCCAGACGCAGCTGAGATCAAACAGTGAGAGGCAACAGAACCAGGGCCGGGCTCTCATTTGTCAACGGCAACCGGCCCTCACCCGGTCCTTGGGGTCTCAGATGTGGGGAAGTGGCTCGGCACCTCTGCCCACAGCCGGGCCACCCCCATGACAGGAAGGCAGCTCCACCCCAGCGCACTGCGGACCCCCCAGTCTGCCCCCCTCTCACGGCGGGAAGGATGCTGGCAACAGGCAGCTTCAATCAAAACCTCTTGTCTTCACACACATTGTGTCCCACAATAAAGTTCACTTTTTAAAAATCCCGTGTCTTCTTCATACACCATGTGCTTCGGCGCTCCTTCACCTCCTTGTCTCATTTAAATCTCAGGACCGCTGGCAAGATAGGGCTGAAGTCAATACGTTCCCATTTTACAGGTGAGACCACTAAGGCAGGGGGGCAAGCACAGCCTCTGAGCATCAGAGCTGGAGTCTAAACCCAGTTCTTCGGAATTTCCAGATCAAGTGTCCTGGTGCCCAAGGAGAAATCCTTAACCTGCACCGCTCGCTAGGATTGGAAGATGCCACTTTAAAGGCTTTAAAAGCTCTGGAGGTGGTGGGAATCCTCCAGGTCCTGAACAAAGTTGTCTTTTACAACTTCCCAGATTTCCTAGGTAGAGCCAGGGTTGTCTCTGTAAGAATATCCTATGTATGGACGAGCATCGCCCTCTGGTGGCCAGCGGACAAAGTGCATCATCATCCTAACTCCCAGAACAGAGAGGGCAGACTCCCAGCCTCCTTTGGTGGGCCAATGGAGATCGTGGCAATTTTTTATTTTGGGCCCTCGACTGACTGGCTTAACCATCTATTGAGATGTCCATCAGCCCAGGAAAGGGCTACTGAGAACCTGGCTGAGGGGCTGGGTCTGAGGGCATGTGTCAGAGCTGCTCCAGTGCTCACCAGCGTGACTTCAGCTGTCCCTGAAATCCACCTTCCAGGCCCCAGGCTCACCCCCCTAGCTCTCCTGAAGCAGGTGACAGCTGTATGCCCTGGCTTGTGCCCCGCTCCCTCCTCCACCCCTTGCCAAAACGAGCCAGGATGGTGGGTGATATCTCCTCAACTGTTAAATTCCTAAAGGCAGGGGCCAGTCTTGTTCGGGACCTGAAATAAAGCCAGACCCAGTGAGTAAGTGAATGAGTTTGTTGGATCAGAGAAAAGTTCAGCTCAGCCATCGTCTCGTAGGCCAACACCGGGCCGGACAGAACAGCTGGGCCCCCTGGAGAAACACAGGGCTTGTAGGTGGCACACCTGTCGGTGCTTTGCCGCAAGTTCAAGGATGAGGCCAGAGAGAGAATCTCTGGGTCGAGTGGGGTGAGCATCGGGCCTGCTATGCTTGTCTCTTCACCCAGTTCTGCTGCCTCCGTTTCTCCAAGGAGTCCCCAGAGTGGCTGCTGGGACGTCTCCTCCGGGCAAGCCTCGGCGAGGAGCGAGCCAGTGGACCTGGGATAGGTTCTGGGGAATGACCTGGGTGCCTCTATTTTCTCATCGATCCAATAGGAGCAACTAATAGTGATGATCAGTTGAGAGAGACAATTCATAAAAAACTGTTTGCATCATGGCCAGGCTTTCTAGTCACATCTGTGTTCTCTGCCCTGGGTAGGCATTTCCTACCAGACATTCATTCAGCCAGTCACTGCTGCAAAATACCGGCTGGTGGTCAGAGTCTGCGCGCTGGAGGCAGCCTGCCGGAGTTTGAGTTCTTGCTCTGACACTTACCAACTCTGGCCCCTTCTGTATCTTATCCAGTTTCTCTGGGTCCAGACAGCCCAGCTAGAAAAGGGCATGATGGGAGCACTCACTTCAGAGGAGTACTGTGAGCGTGAATAATCAAACACACATAAAGACAGGAGAAGAGTGACCGGCTCTTAGGAAATGCTCAGAAAAACGGGCCCTTCCTGCATTTTTATGTAGAAGCTGCTTGTTGTGAGATTGGCTTGGTCTGGAAGGATGTATCTCAACGATGGAACTGAACTGCCTTTTACATAAAAATTGACCTTCCTAAAAATGCACGCAGGAGGTATACACTTCTTCACTCTGTGGCCGACAGGGCACTGATGTGAGCGAGAAAACAGTACAGGCCTTAAAGACATCTGTTGCTCTAATGTTTATTGAATTAAGAAATTAACGGGTTATTTATTTTTTCAACAGGTTTGCCCTGCATGCATGAACTTGTAAATGAGGAAGCAATATAAATGGAAACGCTGGGTGTGATCTCCACCCTGTGACTGCACCCAGCAGAGGCGAGTGGCAGAAAATGGGAGCCATACATCTACTGAGAGCCCCGAAGACCTTCGTGCCAAGCCGGGGCCATTTAATATTTTCATTAACGACCTGAAGGATGGAGACGAGACCCAGCTAATCAGATCTCTGCACGATACGAAGCTGGAAGGGATCTTAGCTACTTTGGAGGCCAAGATTAAAACGCAATCCAAGCTTGACGAATTGCAGAGAGGGGCCTAAATCAATAAAGAGAGTGGCAATAAAGATAAATGCCAGCTGCTCTGAACAGGGCCGAGCAAATTACCCAGGTACCAAATGGTGAGGAGAGAAATGAGTTTCGAGGGGGCTGGGAGGAGCTACCTGGATGCAAATCCATCAAGCGTTTGTACAGCGGAGGCTCAGCGCTGCCCCCTGGTGGTGTCAGAATAACCCAGAGAGCTGGCAAGATGCAGATTTCCAGGCCACGGGCCCAAGGTTGGGATTCGGTTGGTCTGGAACGGGCAGTGCTTTAAGAAAGCCAAGAGCCCAGCAGCCTCTGACCACATGCACCACTATTTCCCAAATGTTTACTCTGGGACACTTCTTCCATGGGATGCGATGCAAGAATTAACTTCTGTGGTCTCACACGCTCAGGAGTGCTCCCTTTCAAAAAAACAAACAAGCAAGAAAGAAAAAATCATAAGGTAAGTGGGCATATTCATGATTCCAACACTTTCTGCGGTGACATGAACGTCTTAACGTGGTTTAATCCCAAACTTGTTGACCAGGGAGCCAGTTCTTGGTGTAACATCAGCAGCATCAGGGGGACACTCTTCAGAAACTGTGATTCCCACCAGGATTTCTTAGTCCTTTCACTGGTCCATGTTGAGACTTATCCGGGGTCCTGGCCCTCGAAATCCTCTTCAATGCTGCTCCGTCCTCGCCTTCCCTGGGTCTGAACTTCCCTCTCACGTTGAGAGAAGATGGAGGCAAACCCGCCTGAGCTTCCAGTCCTAGGTTTCCTCTTGCCTGGTCACAGTGCACCCGTGTCCCAGGCTGGGGAGGGAGGGGCAGTGCTTCTCCTTCTTTGGTCACTGTCTTCCTTGATCTTGTGTCAGCCTGAACCCCATTGCCATGAGCCCCCTTACAAACCTCATTTCTCAGCCTCCTGCGCAGGTGAGGCGTTAGTCAGAAGTATACAGA
>PVJN01034856.1:0-22484 GCA_004026805.1 Lasiurus borealis | reverse complement strand
AAATAGCAGGAGAACTAAAATTAAAGAAAAGAAAAATATGAAGAAAGTAATGTTAAAATGTCATAAGAACCAAGATAAATGAATTTCCAGATTATAAAGGATCACTGAATGCTAAACAAAATAAATAAAAAAGATCAATGTTAATACCTATCATCCTGAAATGTTAGAGCACACTATTCTAAGAACATTTAAAAAATAATATGAGTTATTAATGCACAGAATCTATAGAGAGAATGGCATGAAACTTTTAAACAGCAAGTCAGAAGCTAAGGAAAAATGAAGTGAAATATTTAAAATTTGGGAGAAAATAACTTTCACCCTGAATTATCTGTCAAACCAAATTATATATTATATTTAAATGTAGAATAAAGGCAGTTTCAATATGCAAAGTCCTCCCCAAATTACCTGTGTCATTTTTCTTAGACAATGAGAAAAAATTTGAATATAAATTAAGTTTAAGTTTTGTTTACTTAATATCCTTCCTAAACTGTGAAGAAAATTAAGTCTAATTACTAACATAATACAAACTGTCTCTTTAGCTGCAAACATAAAAGAACAATCAAATATCATCTTATATTTTAAAATTATTATTAAAAGAGAAAAACTGACTAGTTTAAGTAAAATGATGTAAACAAATATAAACCATGTGGCAAAATATTGACAACAAAATTTATATATATATTTTTTATTTCAGAAAGGAAGGAAGAGGGTGAGAGAGATAAGAATGTCAATGATGAGAGAAAATCATTGCACTCCACAATGGGGATTGAGGCTGCAACCTGGGCATGAGCCCTGACCTGAAATCAAATCATGACCTCCTGGTTCATATGTCAATGCTCATCCACTAAGCCATGCAGACAGGGTGACACAAATAAATTTTAGGGATAAAGGACTTCTAAAACATTTAGAGAGATAAATAGGAAAAGTCAAACCTAAATGTTCTCCAGAGGCATGATGGTCCATAGAAAATTCCTGAAGACAATGAGACAATGACTGTCGACCCAACAAAGGAGTACCCATCCAGTTGTGTTAAAGAATACAGCGGGGAGGAAAACATTTCCAAACATAAAAGCCTTTTTATATAAACTACTACAAAAATGAAGGTAACTCAAAATAAAAATCAAACTCTATGATCTTATATAATAGAAACATAATATGCTAAGTGTCCAGTCACTGGTCACTTGGTTCAACCAATCAAAGCATAAAATGCTAATGATATGCAAAGTCTGCTCAACTGCTTGCTATGCCTTGCACTGACCACTGGGCGGCAGATGCTGCAACCAGTAGATTAGCTGGTTGCTGGTGTCCAGCCAATTGGGACTGAGTGAGATGGGCCACACATGCTCTAGAGCCCTCCTGTGATTCCTCCCCCAGCAAGCCAACCTCCCGTATCCCTTCCCACTCTGATCATGCACCTGTGCCCTCTCACATTTGCCCCTACAGTGGAATGACCGGTTGCTATGACATGCACTGACTGTCAGGGAACAAACACTCAACACAGGATCTGCCCCCTGGTGGTCATTGTATTGCCATTAGGGGAGCACTAGGCTCATGGCTAGTGAATGCAGTAGAAGGGGCAGGCTCCTTGACTGCAAGAAGGCATAGGCCCTGCTGAAGAGACCCCACCCCAAGTGCAGAATTTTGTGCACCAGGCCTCTAGTAAAAGAATAATGATCAGGACTGAAATCATTCATATAACTAATAAAATGTGATTATGGACATTAGGGTAATGTCATACCCTATATATTATAAAATAATGTAATAATACACATATCGATGTCATAATAACAACAAACAAAAAATTGAGAGAGAATTAACAACAGTGAATAAATGTGAAATATCTAGATTAAAAATATAAGTAGCCATATACTCTTATACAAGAAATGTTAGAAAAATAACAATGAAACTGCCAGAAACCAATAATTGTCTCACTAATAGAAAGTGGACTAGGAACCCAGAAGGCTGATGAACCTTGAAGCTCTGAAAGGTCAAAGCCAGCCACTCCTTATCTAATTGAGACAGTGGTAGCTGAAGCAACTTCCCCATCAATAATCATGTAAATCCTTATTGATAAGATAATCTACCTGTTATGGAATTGCCTGCTTCAGGGCAAAGGGTGTATCCCAAAAACCTGAATAAAAGGGATGGCAAGGCCAAAGGAAGGTGGTAGTCTTTCCACTAGAAGAAGGCTCCCACCTGGCTCCCCAGTATCACCAAATTAATGCTTTTCTAGTCTCTCTTTTCATTTGCGTGTGGCCTCCTCCAGAACTCGAACCTTGAACCAGGAACCCTGAACCATGTGGGACGTGGAAAGAGGTTCCCACATGAAACCAAGGAGGTTAAGGAGAGACAATGGATAGCAAAAGTAAAAGTGAGCTCCTATTATCCTTCATAACATATAAATAGATATGTATAACAAAATAAAAAAAAAATGCACATTTGAATTTGTATCTACATCAATCTCTATCCACATATTAAAAACAACTATAAAAATAACCGATACATAGCCAAATGTATGTATGTAGCTATCTATATCTATGTTTTTTATCTACTTTTATAGATAAATATTTATTCGGAACAACAAAACACAACTTTTAACTGATTTTATGTTGGAAAGAGGAAATGGAGTATGAATAGTTCTAATTTCCTTTTATACCTTCCTGTACTATTGAATTTTTTTTAAAACATGCATTTCTGGAAGTTTAAAAAGTGTTAATATATGTTTTTTGCTGGACTTGTATTTGCTAGTTTTAGCTTAAAAAACATGTGACAAAACAAAACTAAAATAAATCAAATAAACAAAATAAATAATGGATAAACAAGTTCGTTGTTTTTTCTCTCAGGGTATTTCAAACTAGGCCTTCTCTTCCAGAATCTAGGTTTACTCTAGTGTGATATTCTAAATTTCCTCAAACTGGGTCATTATGTCTAAACTTCAGAAGGAGAAAGGGATAAATAAGGAACAAGTTGTTCCTGTTCCCAGGATCATTCCCAGAAATATCATTTAAAAAATCCTCTTATCTCTTCCTGGCCGAAACTTAATGGGCCTAATGATAAAGGAGACTGGGAGCCCTGGTCTGTGTAGCTCAGTTGATTGAGCATAATGTTGTGCACCAAGAGAGGTCACTGGTTCAATTTTTGGTCAGGGCACAAGCCCAGATTGCTGGTTCGGTCCCTTGTTGGGGTACTGAGTAATAAATATGTCATTGTATGGATGTTTCATAGCTTTAGCTTTTTTCCTGTTGATGGATATTTGGATTATTCCCATGTTCCAGCTACCCTAATATATAAAGAGTCAGGGTCTGTAACATGCAAAATGACTGAACAGATGACCGAACATCAGGCTGCACACGCAGCAGGCTCAGGTGGGTGGGGACTGGAGAGTGAGCTGAACTGCTGACCTCTTGGTCCCTCCTGGGTCATGGGTGTCACAGTAACTCAGCACTGAATGCCACTGCCAAGGCAGGTGTGATGTGATTGGTCAGGAGCCCTGCCATTGCCCATGATCATCCTGTAGAGGGAGGCCCAGGCCACCATCCTGGGGGAGTTCCTCAATTGCCCTAAAGAGGAAGGCCCAGGGTACCTGGCCGGCAATGGAGGGTGGGACCTCCCTCTGTGGGGCAATCAATCATGGGGCTCCCAACTGCAAGAGGGCACAGACCAGGCTGAAGACCCCCCGAGTGCACAAATTTCATGTACCAGCCTCTAGTTATGAACAAGACATTTTTGTACAAATCTTTTTTTGGTAAAATATGATTTCATATATTTTGAGTACATATCTAAATGTGAAATTATTAGATTTAATATAGAGATATATTTAACTGCAAACATTTCTATAAAGTGATTGTACCATTGCCATACCAATTATAAATTAAAATTTTGCCTCCAAAATTTATATGTTGAGACATAACCCCATTACCTCGGAACAATGCGATCTTTAGCAACAGAGTTGCTGCAGATATAACTGGTTAAATTAAAATGAAGTGATTAAACTGGTTCCTAATCTAATATGACTGGTATCCTTGTAAAAAGGGGGAATTTATAAACAGATACAAAGAGAGGGAGACTACTATAAGCCAAAGAGAGAGTTCTTTGAAAGAGATCTTTCCCTCACAGATTTCAGAAGGTACTTGCCAACAACTTTATGTCACAGGTATAGTCTCCAGAACTGTGAGCCAATAGATTGCTGTCCTTTAAGCCATCCACTTTGCAGTACATTGTCACAACAGCCCTAGTAAACTAATACAATGCCTATGAGCAATATTTGAGAGCTCCAACTGGCCTCCAAGCTTCACATTTCATGTAATAATTGTTGGGGGCTTATAGCCTTCCTAGAGGTATGAATATAATCTCCTTGTTGCTTTATTTTGCATATCTTTATTGATTAAAGATGTTGGCCATCTTTTTACATATTTATTGACCATTACCTAACCTTTTGTGAAGTGTCTCTTTTAAGTGTTTTGACAATTTACTTTTACTGGATTATTTCTCTCTTTGTTGTTTATTTGTAGAATTATGTATATATTCTGGATATTAGTCCTTTCTGTAATCTATAGGTTCTAATACATTTCACAGTGCATGGGATATCTTTTAAGTTGTCTTTTTATAAGAAAAAATATTTAAATGTTGATCAAATATAATTTATCATTCATTTTTAATGTTAGTGCTTTTTTATATCCTGTCAATTATTTTTTTTCTATTAAATACGTCAAATTTAACATACATTTTCTTAATATTATATGTCATTTTTTATATGACTTGGTGGTATGTTACCTGCAATGTCTGACAATCCAAATACTGTTACAATGAAGGTAAACATTAAAACGTGCCAGACATTTAAAATATAGGGTATGCTTGTTTGTTTTCTTGAATGTCTAATTTATCAATACTTTTTTTTAAAGCAAATTCAATCTTATAATACCAACCTTAATTTCAAAATGACTGAAATAATGAATGGATTTTTAGATAAAGTTTCTTTTTTTGTTTGTTAACTAGTAAAAAGAAAATTTATTCTTTTAAAGCAATCCAACCCTTTCTTTTTTATGTAATGTTTTTAGATTTTGCTATATAGAATTTTGGCAAGTAGGATAATGAGAAAAATACTTTTTCATCTTTTCATGTAAGTAATTAAAATTTTACTATGATAAAGTTTATAAGTATTAAAATTTTCTATGATAAAATGAATTTTTAAAGCCTGAATTATTTTTCAATATAGTTTATTTAATTATATTTTCTCACTAACCTGTACACATAAGCAGTCCAAGACATTTTTAAAAACTAAGGGTAATGCAGAGAGAATTCAAGATGGTGACATAGGTAAACACCTACACTGCTGCCTCGCACAACAATTTCAAAACTACAACTAAAAGACTACAACTAAAAGACAGAACGGACATCATCCAGAACCACAGGAAAGCTGGCTGAATGGAAATTCTATAACTAGAAGGAAAGAGAGGAGCTCACAAAGACTCAGAGGAGCTGCAAAAAGCTGAGGTACAGAGACGCGCACATGGAGAGAGCGGGTGCCAGAGAACCTGGCTGGCTTTCTCTGGCGGGAGGGAGACAAAGACTTTCAATGGCATTGAACCCCTTATCCTATGACACTAAACCCCAGATCCAGCCGAAACTCGAGTTTGGGCTGTGAAAATGGAGAAGTGCACGGAAATTTAGAGGAGTCACAAAAGATCAGAAGTCTGGTGGCCTGCATGGCACTGCACACAGAGGACCAGATGCTGATTGTGCCGCTGGCTTTCATGAGTGGGCGGGAGACAGACCCTCCCAACTGTGCCACTTCTAACTCCACTAAACCCCTTTTGAGCAAAACCCTGGGGACCCAGACTCATATGGTCCCAGAGCACAGGAGAGCCGATGGGCAGCAGTCTAGAGGCACTGTGAGAGAGAGCCTGAGACTCAGGGGCCATGGAGGGCGGGGCCAACTGGAAGGCAAGGCCATCCCTTAAGCCCTAAAACTTCACCCATCTCAAACTCAAAAGAGAGGCTTCTGCCGTTTTGTAAGTCTAGTATCATAAGGCTGAAACCAACACAGAAGTTCTCCTGGCATAGTGAAAATGCCGAGACAAGGGAAGGGATCACAAACAAACACAAAAAAAAATGGAGGAAAACAAATGACTGGATATAGAGTTCAAAACCACAGTTATAAGGTTTTTCAAGAATATCCTAGAGAAGTTGGATAAAGTTAGTGAGACCCAAGAGAAGATGAAAAAGAACTTACTAGAAATGAAAAAGGACCAACTAGAAATTAAATATACACTGACTGAAATAAAAAATATTATACAGAGACCTAACAGCAGACTAAGGGAAGGCAAGACTCAAGTCAAAAATTTAAAATATAAAGAATCAGAAAATGCTCAACTGGAAAAGCAAGAAGAAAAAAGAATCCAAAAATGTGAAGATAATGTAAGGAGCCTCTGGGACAGCTTCAAGCATACCAACATCAGAATTGTGGAGGTGCCAGAAGAGAGAGAGCAAGATACTGAAAACCTACTTAAAGAAATGACTGAAAACTTCCCACATCTGGTAAAAGAAATAGACTTTCAAGTCCAGGAAGCACACAGAACCCCATATAAAAGGAATCCAAAGAGGACTACACCAAGAAACGTCATCATTAAAATATCAAGAGCAAAAGACAAAGAGAGAATATTAAAAGCAGCAAGAGAAAAACAGTTCATTACCTACAAGGGAGCATCCATACAATTGTCAGCTGATTTCTCAACAGAAACGATGCAGGCCAGATGGGAGTGGCAAGAAATATTCAACGTGATGAATAGGAAGAACCTACAATCAAGAATATGCTATCTAGCCAAACCATCATTCAAAATTGAAGGGCAGATAAAGAGTTCCACAGATAAGAAAAAGCTAAAGGAGTTCATCAACTCCAAACCAGTATTATATGAAATGCTAAAAGGTACTTTTTTAGAAGAGGAAGAAGAAAAAGGTAAAAGATAAAAATTATGAATAACAAATACATATCTATCACCAAGTGAATCTAAAAATCAAGTGAATAAAAAAATCTGATAAACAAAATAAACTGGTGAATATAATAGAATCAGGGGCATAGAAAGGGAGTGGACTCAGGACAATTGTTGCGTGGAAAGGGATATGAGAGGTACAGGAAGAGACTAGACAAAAATCTTATACCTATGGATGAGGACAGAAGGGAGAGGGGTAAGGGCAGAGGGTGGGCTGGGAAGCAGATGGAGGTGAGCTATAGGGGAAAAAGAGGGACAACTGTAATATTCTGAATAATAAAGATTTATTAAATTTTAAAAAAATGAATAGTGATACTGGTCAAAGAATATGAGCTATCATGCAGTGGTAAACATACTTATGTTCTGAGGAATCAAAACAACCTTTCTTTTTTGAGATTATTGTTATTGTGCATATCTTAATGGAAGGCATTATTTAATCAGAAGAAGTTAGGCCTTCTCCCTACTTTATGGCTTGCTAAAATGTGAATATTTAAATGCACATATCCCCACATTTTATTCTTGAAAATGTGGCCAAGTGATCTGGGTATATGGAGACTTTCTCCTGCAGTATTGGCAGTCAGTGCTGTGATAGTTCAGGAATGAAGACAGTGATAAGTAGTCAGGGGAATTAGTGCCAGCAACAAAATCCTAATCAGACTGTCCCTGATGCATGACACTGGCTCTCTTTGCTGCTATCTAGATGCCCTTGGTAGTTGCCCAATTTTTTTAGCTTGATTTCCCAGCTTCTTGTGGACATGATGAACTGGCATATATCCTTGAAACAAATTCCCTTTCTGCTTGAGTTTTTAAATAATATGCTGGTAACTGTTGTTGTCATTCTGTTGAGACAAGATGGACCCTGCCCCCTCTAAAATGTAATTCTTTGTCAAAACTGATGGCACCAAAAACACACTCACCAGAAGATATGAAAAGCTCAAGTTACTCATGAAGTGGCTGGCTTAGGGGATTAGTACTGGATCCCAATCTGGTCAGAAAGTAGCTTTAGAGACTTAGAAAGAAACTGGCTTGATTTTTATCATGATTAGGAGTGGTAGCTTGAAGTTTCTCACAAGTGCTTACCTCAGTGGCATAGTATACCTTGAAGTTGCCAAAGGGGGTAGCATTTGGGCTTCATGATAGCTTGCCTGGATGTGGAGCATGAGGGCAAGAGAAGTGGTGGTTCTTTAAAGGTGTTAGCAATCAAACATCAAAAAGTGGAGTTACACTCATCATTAGAAGAAATACTATGAGCATTCATTAATCTAAAACAAATCAAGCAGACCAAAATTATAATTAACTAGAGGCCCAGTGCATGAAATTTGTGCACTTTGGGGGGTCCCTCAGCCTGGCCTGCTCCCTCTTGCAGTCTGGGAGCCCTTGAGGGATGTCCAACTGACACACAGGCAGGAGATGCTCCCGCCACTACCACTTCACTCCCCAGCCATGCATCTGGCTTCTGGCTGAGTGGTGCTCTCCCTGTGAGAGTGCACTGACCACCAGGGGGCAGCTCCTGCATTAAGCGTCTGCCCCCTGATAGTCAGTGTGCATCATAAAGACTAGACATTCCATTATTCAGTCAATTTGCATATTAGCCTTCTATTATATAGGGTGCTTTTTAATCGAATAAAACAATTGTCTAATTGAGCACATGTATCTAAAACATAGTAAATTAAAAATTCAGAGGCCTTTGAAATAGATATGAATTAAGTTTTAACCCATCCCTACATTAGCTAAGTAATCTTGTGTTAATTATTTAATTTATAAGCTTTTGTTTTCTCATCTGTTAAAATGGTTATCCACTATATACCTTGACAGGATCATAAGGGTAGATCTTATTTTCAACTAGGACTCACAATAGCAGAATTGTTCTATAATGAAGATTGTCATCTCAGGAGTCACAGGGCTTTGGTTAAAATCTTCATTGTGCCATTTATCAACTCAAAAAACGGGGAAATGATGAAAGCTCTCAGAGAATAAGTTTCCTCATCTAAAAGAAGGGAAGCCAGAACTGGTTTGGCTCAGTGGATAGAGCATTGATTGGCCTATGTACTGAAGGGTCCCAAGTTTGATTCTAATCAAGGGCACATGCCCAGGTTGCCAGTTCAATCCCCAGTAGGGATTGTTCAGGAGGCAGCCAATCCGTGATTCTCTCTCTCATCATTGATGTTTATATCTCCTTCTCCCTTCCTTTCTGAAATCACTAAGAAATAATTATTTAAAAAACAAAAGGGTAAAAATAGTATCCTTAAAATATTTTTTGGGAAGAATGAAGGTGATTGTATATTTGGTTCAGAATACTAATAAATATCAGCTGTTAATATCTTACCCACCAAATAGATCCAACCCTACTCTGAATTCACAGGGATCAGATAGTTTACTGGAGATACTGGGGGGATGAGACCAGATTTTATGTTACCCACTACACAGAAAATGCTTATTCAACATGCTGATTTCATGGCTTGTTTCTTCCTGATTTAGATATTTTCTCTTAAAATCATTTGTCTCCTATATTTCCCTCTATGAACACTAAAATCATCACATGAATTTAATTCTTACCTTCACTCGAATACTCTAACCAGTCAAATAAAAGCCTGAGGTCATTGCATTGAAAATTTATAGTCTTCTAACATGCTCATGGAAGAGGGTCTTATTTGCTACCATAGCGCTAGTGATTTACCATATCATGAAATCAAGAAAGCACATGTCTGTAAAAAAGGAGATATATCTCCCAAGAAAATAAATATGTCTAAATAGGGCTGCATAGGTGTTATTATACTTGCCTCATGAGGTTGTGCAAAGAATTTAACTAGATAATGTTGGTGAAGAACTTACTATAATACTTTGCTCATAATAAATGAAAAATGTATATTAATATTAGTAATTCATGTCAGTTACTCCCATTGTGCTATAAGAATGTATTGTGTATTTCTCAGGATAGTATTTAATCTTATAATGGATCTGATATTTTAAATCTCATTTGTTAAAAATTGTTTCTTATTTCTGAAGCTACTGTAAGTTCAAGTGCCAAAACAAATTGTATGCAATTGAAGGGAAAGTTTAAAACAATTTTTTAGAGGCATAACAGAGCAATTCTGGACTGATAAAATATACTCTTTTTCTGGACCTTTAAATGTTTGTTAATGCTTCAAATTTTCTTATTCTCTTTAGACCTATAAAATATAAATTAACTTGGAAAAGTGTTGGAAGATTCTACTTTCACATCCATGAAAACTATTCTAAGATTATAAAAGGTTTAGTTTATTTCCTTGTCCAATACATTTTATTTTTTAAAAAAATATATGTTTTATTGATTTTAGAGAGGAAGGGAGAGAGGGAGAGAGAAATAGAAACATCAGTAATGAGAGAATCATTGCTCAGCTGTCTCCTGCATGCCCCCCACTGGAGACTGAGCCTGCAACCCAGGCATGTACCCCTGATCAGAATCAACTCAGGACTCCTCAGTACACAGGCCACCCCTCTATCAACTGAGCCAAAACTCAGTTATCTATTGTTTTTATAATTTTCAGAACTCCTATGTAAAAATTGCAAACAGCAATTTAACTTATCTTTTAAATACTTTAAGGGCATCTTAGCTTACTTATTGTTTTAAAAACCTGAACAATGTTCACAAATACTTGGGAAAAATTATCTATATATATAAAAGCCTAATCTACCAACTGACTGGCCAAGTGGCCAACCATCCAGCAGCTGTGACACCCAATGACCACCAGGGGGCAGAAGCTCAATGCAGGAGCTGCTGAACTATGGTGACTTGGCAATTGCAGTTCTCTAGTGATGCACCTGGAATCAAAGAGGAGGAAGCCCAATTCCAGGTGCATCACCCAAGAACTGCCCTATTACAATCTGAGACCCCTTGAGAGATACTGGAGAGCCAGTTTCCACCTGATTCCTCCCTACAGGCCAGGCCGAGGGACCCACTGATGCACAAATCTGTGAACTGGGCCTTCAGTAACTTGATAAAGAAGGTGAAGGGATTAACTAACGAACAGATATGCAAATTCCATGGACATGGACAATGGTTTGATGAAGACCAAGGGAGGGGGAAGTGAGGAAGGGTAGAAGTAGGCAAAGGGGGGGTAAAAAGGTGGACACCTGCAATAATGTGAAATACACACACACACACACACACACATACATTACACACACATACACACAAATAAAAATGTGTTAGATGTGCACATCCCCTTTCTGAAGCTTTACAGTTTTCTACAAGTACTAATGTTGCAACTGTAAAATCCTAAATAAAATCCCATAATCCCTCTCTTTCAAAGTACTAAGGCAGGCCTTGGTTAAATAGCTTAATGGGAAGTTCTTGCATTACTAACACACAGTGTCATCTACCTCAGGAAGAAGGAAGAAAAGATCCAAGTAATTTTTAACTTTTGAGACATTATTGGCATTTGCACACAGACCTTTGGATCAAGCCTGGAGTGAACATGCAGAAAGGTTAAGGCTTTGACAAGAGATGGGTAAAAGATGGAGTTTGTTGGGTAATTCTCACCCTGAAACCCACTTCGTGAAATACATTCAATCACTCTAATGCTATGTTTCTCTACATCAATACGATGTCTGCATTTTTATTAGAAGAAGTGTATTCTGTAAAGTATATTGGTGAAGAGGAAGGGTATTTATGAGTCTGGTTAAATCTAGGTTGAAAGACAAAAAGTGATAAACACAGGTACAGAAACGCAAAGCCAAAGAAACTATTTACTGAGCAAGCAATCAAGAAGTGCAACAACATGCTCATAAATATATTACCACAGTGCAAAAGTAATACACAAGTCATCAGCAAGTTCTGAAGCAGAGGCTGAGGACTCAGACATTATTTAGTAAATATTTGTTGAATTTAATTGCATGTATGTCTTCCTAAATTGTTTTGATCCTGATTTGAAAAGTGAGATTTATTTCTTCACAAATAGGACAGGGGAGCAATTCTTGGTGTGATTAATATGAATCCAAAATAGCTTTTGATTTCTCAATGAGCGTGACTAGAAATAATTAATGCATCTTAGGTCAAAGGTAACACTCTTCACAATCTCTGCCTCCAGTGAAACATCCTTAATTCTAAAGGGAAGCAAGCTGTCAAGCTCCAGTTTAGAGGAAACAAAGGAGAGACTGAGTAGAAGGGAATTTAGTCTAAAAGCCAATAACAATTTCATTGTCAAAATGAAATTGTCATGACATTTATCAAAAAACAAAGATTTATGCCTAATCTTAAAGGTAAATAAAGATCTGTCCATGGAACCCACATGCAAATGATCCCTTGGAGTCAGAAAGAACTGCCTCTTTCCTTTGAAATATGCACTCAAGTTCATTTAAGTTCCCATCATGCCTTGTTGTCTTGTCATTACCATTTCACTCTACTATATTGCCTTTAGTTCTAAAGGCTTTAATCTTGGTACATGCTACCCTCCAACCCAATCAGGATTAATACTAAAAACCATTGATCTATAGTCTAATATAATTTTGCTCTTCATGCCCCAATTCAACTTTTGTCTTGTACCTACAATCCCATTCTTACCATATACTAGTTTATTAGAGACAGTTTTGAACCCATGACTCCAAGTTCTATCATGGTAAACCATATGCCTGTACATGCTAAGCCTTATAACTGCTCAATCCACCTTCCCCTTTCCCAACTGGAACCTCTCTTTGAATTCCAGTTACCCTATATACTCAAAGGCTATTATGCAAATAGACCAACGGTGGAACAACCGGAACAACCAACAACTAAACAACCGGTCGCTATGACAAACACTGACCACCAGAGGGCGTGTGCAGAACATGGTGGGCACTGGCTGTAGTGGGGTGGTGGAACATGTGCGTGGGAGTGCCAGTCGCTGTCATGGGACAAGGGGGTTACTGAAAATTCTTTGCTTCTGCATGCCACGGTCCTGCCCAGCATTCGCACCTGCTTCTAGTGCCTGGCACCCATCCTGATCACTCAATGCCAACAGCTGGTGCAAGCAGCAGCTGCTGGCTCTGATGGCCCCTGAGAGCTTCTGCACCTCCCCCTGCTCCTGAGGGTTGATCAGGGCAGCTGCCGTTTACATCCACTGCAGGCGATGGCCCTACTTGTACCAGCCCCAACTGCTCCACACTATCAGCAGGTGCAAGCAGGCCCTGCACTGTCAGTGCATAGGAGCTGAGGTGGGAGGTGGGAGCCAGGCTGCTGGCAGACAGGGAACCAGGGGCTGTCGTGGGAAGGGCCAAGTGGGGGCATGGAGGATGGGCTGAGATCTCCCCCCACCTTTGCCTACTGCCGCCTCATGGCCCACAGTTCCTCTCAAGGTGCACGGATTTGTGTACTGGGCTCCTAGTATATTATAAATTTCTATTGGTACTTTCTGCATGAATACAGTACCATCTTTAAAATTTCTGCCTTTAATATTGCCCAAGGTGGTGCTCCTTATACCAATTCCCCAACTTAATGTTGTATCACAGCACACATTGCCACCTGACAGAGCTGCCTTCCAAAGGAAGAGCTCTGCCCACTGCAGTTCCTGTTTTCGGCTTCTATGTGCTACCAACTTCTATGTGTTCTTATGCCTTTAGAACATTCTTCTGCAGATTCAAATACATACAGCCAAACTCTTTACAACAGAGTATTTGGAATTTCAAATCACTTATTTCCAATACTCTCACAATTCCTAAAATTGTTCTCCTGTTTTACATTTTTATGTATCTTTTATGAGACATAAGTAATTTCCAAAGGTTATCATGATCTAGAAAGTGTTAAGTAGCTCTGATATTTTGAAGATAACTCATAAAGAATAAAACAAAATACCATCACAGTATAAAGCAGAAATATCATGAAGCAACTAGCTGTTTCATCTAGAATGATGGGGATCAGAATGGCAATACCCTGTTTATCACATTTCTTGAGTTTCTAGAGTTAAATTCAGTTTCCTCATAGCATAGAACACTGTAGCATGGTGCACTTAAATTGCTTTTACTTCTTTGTACTTCATTTTTTCCATTATTTTGAGTTATGTTAAAATTTGTAGTTATTTTAATAATCTGAACACACGACTGATGATTGATCTAAATAAGAATATTGTTATTGTTTTTAATTTTTCCCGAATTACTATTCTTAAATATAAACATCATCATAACTATATACATATTTTGAACATTTTGCATACTTTTGAGAAGTCTGAAAGAAGAATTAATTATATTTTATTGTATAGATTCTGATAAATTATCTTTATTTTACCTTAAGTAAAATATAGATGATAGAAAGATAGTTATTCTGAAGATGTTGGATTTCTATAGCAAACTTATCTCACAATTATGTTAGATCCTACTTTTAAAATATAGAATGTAATGACTTTATGCTCGTTAATAATTTATAATATGTATTATTAGATTAGCAGCAGAATTAAAACTAAAACTTTTTTTTTCCAATTTAGAAAAACTTAAAGAGGTGAACTAAAACATCATTGATTCCTGGGAAGTCTGATGAAGGACATGTTATGTTTCATTCACATAAGGAGACAATTTTGAGAATGTTTGAAGCAATCAGATGTATGGAACATTTGCAAAACTATAGTTGAATATATACCTGAATTATCAGTCTTATTTCATATCTGAAATAATTGCAATATTTAAATAGGGATAGTATGTGTGTGTGTGTGTGTGTGTGCGCACATGTGTGCAATTTTTAAAGAATTGCTAAGCATCCTATATAATAAAAGCCTATTATGCAGATTGTCCCCTTGAGTGGTTATTTGACCTGGAGCTTGAACACTCACAATGACATGCGCTGACCACCAGGGGGCAGTGCGAAACATGGTGGGAGTCAATGATATGGTGCTGGCAGCGGGCTCCAGTGGAGGCACTGCTGGCCCCAGTGAGTCCCTTTGAGAGCGAGACAGTGACAGGATGGTGGAGCAGATGAGTAGGTGGCACCAGGTCAAGGAGGGTATGAGTAGGGGCCCAATTACCCTGCTGATAGTGGTAGAGACAGGGGTGTGACCACCACCCAGCTCCCAGGCACTAAGGGACTTGGTTGGTGGGGGGCCCCAGCCCTGATCGATCAACCTGCAGGCAGGATGGTGGAGCAGGTAAGGGGGCAGCTCCAGTTCAAGGCAGGGTGCCAGGTGGGGTTGCACAGCTGAAAGGCTGGAGGCGCAAAGCTGGGGCAAGATCTCTGTAGGACCCCATCAGTGTGTGAATTTGTGCACCAGGTCTCTAGTTTAAAAATAATAAATCTATGGATTCCAGAATCAAAGTGAATACTAGAAACTTGGAAACAGTTAGGAGTAAAAGTCATATTTCTGTCAAAACCCTATAGAAACCTTAATCATCTATTAATGGGACTATGCCAGATTTTAAAAAAAGGACCTAGAGCTTACTCCCAATATTATTTCCAATATAATAAAATATTGCAGCATAAACCTGAGACCTGGCCTAAAGTTGAGACCTTGAATAGTTAGAGTGCCAGTATAAGAACAAATGAAAAACAAATCCCACTTTGAAGGACCATAATCTATAATGAAGCTGATATGTTGATAGGGCAAAATATTCCCTGGAAATTTGCAATCATAGAATCATCCATTTGAGGGGTTTTTATTTAAATTAACACTAACTATTTGATCTGGGGGGAAAAAAAAGCATAGATTTTGTTTTAAAGCACCACTTAGTTGACTAGCAAGACCAAGGCAGTGCTCTCTAGTGAAAATGTACTTCCACTTTTCTAAAAAACTCCACAGAGTTATAAGGTAAATGGTCAGGCAGTTAACATTTGATTTCTCAAACACTTCATGAAACAATGCCCAGGTATCAAAGCTAGCAGACAGGGTAGAGAAAAGTTAATAATTTTTTTTTTTTGTAAAGCCAGAGCTAAGATTTACCAGATACAGAATATAAAACAATCACATATAATATTTTGTAACTAAAAGAGAAAACAATGATGTGGAACAAAAGGAAACAAATCAGCTCTGCCAAATAACAAAATATAACTTTTAGGAATAAATAAGATAATAATTAAAATTTAAAACTTCATGGATGGATTAAACAAAAAATTAAACACAGCCGAGAGAGAATTAATAAAAATAACAGTCGAGCAAAATCAATTACACAGAATGAAATCCAGAAAGACAAAGCTAGGCAATATGAAAGGCATCTTAAGAAACATCAAGATAGAGTGTGGTTTGACATGCGTCCATTTGGACATCTAGAAGACTAGAGAAGCCATGAAACCGAAAAAGAGAATTGCTTCACTGTTTCCATAATTGAGAAAAGAAAATCAAACAAGCAAAAAAGCCAACCTCATATCTAGAAAGGCCCCCTCCGTATTGCTTGTAAGAGAAATGAAAACATTCCCCATCTGAAACATCATAGTGTAACTTCAAAACACCCATATTTTTAAAGCTGTTTTTAGGAGGGACAGTGGTTTTAAAAGTAGCCAGAAGGAACAATAAATCATGTAGAATAAAGCAATTAAACTAATTGCTCTTTTCTCAACAGCAACAGTAGAAGCCAGAACACAATGGAATTATTGTTCTATGGTTGCAAACAAACATATCTATCACAAAGTTCTCTGTGATGATAGAAAACAACTGCCAACATAAAATCCTTTGTGAGGAGGCCACGGGAATGAATAGCCAAGATCAATGTTCGGGAATAAAAAATTAATTACACCAGCTCCGCAGAATGTTTTCGGACAGCCCTGAACGCTTAGCCCACTTTGGGCATTGTCTGAGCTGGAGAAACCTGCCTTACGGAGGTTACAGCTTCATTCTCATGCAGACCATAGGCAGTGACTGATCAATGCCAGGGTTTTTCAAAGTCTTAGCATCCCTCTAGAAATCGCTTCCCCTTCCACCAAAAGACCTTTAAAGGAAATCCAAAGAAATGTACTTAGGATGAAGAAGAATGTTATCAGATAAAAACTGAACATTTATGAATGAAAAATAAGTATAAACATTGTAAATAACTAATGGAGTAAAACTGAGCTGATATTTACATTATACATTGATATTAATGATACTAATTTGGGATGAAAACAAACCAGAACTATACTATTATCAGCAGAATGAAAATGGGATGGGTCATTCTAATTATTTTTATTACTATTATATTTATATTTTACCGTTCAAACAGAAGTTAAAGATGCTGATTAACTTTAGATTTTAACTTAACTAAGGGCCCGTTGCATGAAATTCCTCAGCCTGGCCTGCACCCTCTCCAATCTGGGACCCCTCTGGGGATGTCCAAATGCCAGTATAGGCACAAATTCACAGGTATTGTGCCTAAACAAGCAGTCAGACATCCCTCTCACAATCTGGGATGATTGGCTCCTAACCACTCACCTATCTGCTTGCCTGATTGCCCCTAACCCCACTGTCTGCCAGACTGATTGCCCCTACCTTGCCCCTCTGCTGGCCTAATCGCCCCTATATTGTCCCCTGCCTGCCTGCCTGATCACCCGTAACTGCCCTTCCCTGCTGGCCGGATCTCACCATCAACTGTCCTCCCTTGTCAGCCTGATCTCACCCCTAATTGCAGACCTAATCACCCCTGACTGCCTCTGCTTCAGCCCCCACTACCATGGCTTTTTCTGGAAGGTAATCAGATGTCCAGAAGATGGCCAGTTGATCTAGTCTAATTAGCATATTACTCTTTTATTAGTATACATAGATTATATAGGATAGGATTGCTTAAATGGGGGAAAAGCCTTTTTCAGCAGGAGGAGATGCTCTTGGCAGACAAAAACATATAATCTGATAGCCAGTCATATATCACTATACTGCCACACTGGTCATTAAAAAATTGAATCACTTTCTTACTACTCCTTACATCAAGCAGGTGTTGCCTTTAAAATGCGTCCTCAGCCCCCACCTTATGTTCTGCCTTCCAAGTTCACCCAGATTAGGTTCTGATTGGTTAGTTTCTATGCTAGTCAGCATCTCGAGGCCTATCTCCGGGCCTGATCATAGATGGGGGGCTGAACTGCTGACTTCTGGGAGAGAAAAAGAGAGGCTTGGTTGCTGGCGAAGCCTGGAGAGAGAAACAGGATTTGGTCACCCTGCTTCTCTCTGGGCCTCTCCAGCAGCCAGTGCTGCTGATGATCAGACATACCTCTCTCTCTCTTCAAGAGGTCAGCAGTTCAGCCCGCTTTGCCTGCTGTGTGCACAGCCCAGCGTTTGGACGAGCCTCTTGTCATTATGGATGTTATGACTCTGGCTCTTTATATATATAGACTAGAGGCCCACTGCACAACATCTGTGCATGGCAGGGGTGTCCCTCAGCCAAGCCTACACACTCTCCAATCTGGGACCTCAGTGGGAGAGAGCCTAAATGGGCAGTCAGAGATCACTCTCACAATCCAGGACTGCTGGTTCCCAACTGCTCACCTGCCTGCCTTCCTAATTGTCCCTAACCACTTCTGCCTGCCAGCCTGATCACCTCCTAACTGCTCCACTGCCAATGTGATTGCCCCTAACTGCCCTCCTCTGAAGACCTGGTCACGCCTAACTGCCCTTCCCTGCAAGCCTAGTTACCCCTAACTGCCCTTCCCTGCAGGCCTGGTCTCTCCCAACTGCCTCCCCTGCTGTCCATCTTATGGCTGCCAGAGGCTCAGATAACCAGGGCCAATCAAGGCTTGTACTGCCAGCAGTGGCAGCAGCAGAGGTGTGATGGCGGCATTGCCTTCCCCTGAAGGCTCCTGGACTGTGAGAGGGGACAGGCCAGATTGAGGGAACCCCCCCCCTTCCAGTGCACAAATTTTCATGCACTGGGGCTCTAGTCCTATCTAATAAAAGAGTAATATGCAAATCGACCATATCTCTGCCACACCTACAAGCCACACCCACCAGCCAATCAGGAGCGAGTATGCAAATTAACCCAGGCAATATTGCTATGGCCACAGAGAGAACAGGAAGGATGCTTGGGTTGTCCCCTGCTTAAGGGTATAAAGTTTCAATTATAGAAGATAAATAAATCCCAATACAAATAACTGCCAGGGCAGAGCAAGCAGAAGGCTTAGCTCTACTCCAGGCTAAAAAGTTTCAGTTGTAGAAGATAAATAAATCTCAGATACTAGGGCCTTCACTTGGGTTGTTAGGGGATGTGGCAAGCCTGCAAACTACTACAGACCTCTTGCCTAGGCCACCCCATACCCCAAGGGAATACCCACCCTGATCTGGGACACTCTTCAGGACAAACCTGCTGGCCCCCACCCATGCACCAGGCCTCTATCCTATCTAATAAAAGAGTAATATGCAGATTGATCATCACTCCAACACACAAGATGACTGCCCCCATATGGACACAAGATGGCCAGCAGGGGAGGGAAGTTGGGAGGGACCAGGCCTGGAAGGAAGGGCAGTTGGGGGTGATCAAGCCTTCAGGGAGGACAGTTAGGGGTGACCAGGTCGGCAGAAAAGGAAAGTTGGAGGTTACCAGTCCTGCAGGGAAGGGCAATTGAGGGGTGGTGGTGGAACCGAGGCCTGCAGGGGAGAGCAATTGGAGGGGACCATGCCTGCAGGGCAGGGCAGTTAGGGATGACCAGGTCCACAGGGCAGGGCAGTTAGGGGCAGACAGGCTGGCAGGGGAGGAGTGAGGCATCAATCAGGCTGGCAGGGAAGTTGTTAAGGGGTGATCAGGCTCGCAAGCAGAATCCGTTAGGGACAATCAGGAAGGCAGGCAGGGGAATAGTTGGGAGCCAGCAGTCCTAGTTTGTGAGAGGGATCCTGATGGGAGAGGGTACAGCCTGGGTTGAAGGATACCCCCCGCCCTGTGCACAAATTTCATGCAATGGAGCTCTAGTATATATATATATATACATATATAAAGCCAGTCTATGATAACTGTGATGATCAAACAACTGGTCACCATGAGACTGGGTGGGCAGGACGGCGAGCATGATGGGGCAGCAGATGAGTGGGCGGGGCTTTGAGCAATGGTTTGCCTCTAGTTCTACAATAAATACCTCCTACAATTTAATACTTGATGGTAACACATAAAATCACTTTCTCTAGTGGTTTAATTATATACCTTCTACCTAATGTAGCTTTTACCTATACAATGTCTACACTATAATTATGTCTTTATTTCTTAGATGCTCCTGTTTTCTCTGTGTATCAGTTATCTCTCTCATGAAATAAAAGTTCCTCAAAATCAGGTATTATTTCTTGAAACTCTTCTGCACCTCTTTGAACCAGAATAATTCTCAGCTAATTTACTTTCCCCAAAAGCTAGTTTAAATTGGTTATTTAAATGATAAAGTATAATGTAAAGTAAAAATTTAAATAATGGCTTTTGAAGTAGATAAAAGATGTGTTATTATCAAATAGAAAGCAAAATATACATGTTTGTGCCAGGCACTTAGCTGACACTGGTAATACATGAGTGACTAAACATACAGTTGTCTCTATTATTCGATTTATCACTTCAAGGTTGAGAATAAATCTGAGGAGAGAGCTGCCTAAAAGTGATTACCAGAAATAGTCCCAAGAATTAACCAAACCAAAAGGGATGCTTACCTAGGGAAACCTAGGAAACCAGAAGTGTTTTCTAAACTGTCATAACTAATAGCATGAGAAATGGAACCAGGCTTTATAAACATGGAATGATATGAAAGCAGAGCCTAAAAATGCGTAGTGTGTTTCTTGTTAGCTGATGAAGATGGAATCAAAGAGGAATCAGATCGTATTTTTGAGTTTAAGTGAAAAGCAAGCTGCTTTAAATGTTGTAATCCCCAACATGATCCTGGTGGATTAAAGGAATAGTTCAGCTTTGAACTCTATGTCAGATATTCTCAAATATTTTGCAGTTTTGTATGTATGTGTTAAAAAATGTGAGCATTTTTGCTATATGCAAAGCCACATAAACATAAAAAAAGAAGAGAGAGAGAGAACCTACCTCTTAGGATTCCTTTATTCAAGTTTAGAAGATTTGATGCTACACAATGGAAGCAAATATTTATTTTATTTTATTTTTAATTCAGAGACAGAAAGGATAAACTATGAAGCCCTAATGAGTCATATAAAGACAGCTCCTAAAAAGGCAGGCCTTACTGAATGCAGAATCTAGGTTCATGGAGAGACAAAACCACAAGTAGTTTTAGATGAGGAGGAACATAATGCTTTGTGATGAACAAGAAAAAGAAACTTGACTGTTAGTATTGAATCCTATAGGACAAAGGTTTTAAGACATTTGTGGATCACAGGAGTATAAAATGGGGCACCTCTAAAGAAGATTTTTTAAAGAGATGAATGGTGTGCTGTGGGACAAAATATCATTCTAGATAAACACCTCCTACAATTTAATGATTGATGGTAGTTCATAAAATAACCTATATATTTAGAAGCCTAAGCGACTATTATGACTGGATGACCAGCCAGCAGCTATGACATGCACTGACTACCAGGGGGAAGATGCTCAAAACAGGAGCTGACCTTTGTGGCCCATGTGATCCCACAGCCAACCTCCCACAGTGCAAACCTCCCACAGTCCTTCCCTTTGGCTGGCCACCTCCAATTGGCCCTGATCACCAGCCAGGCTGAGGGACCCCATCTATGCATGAATCTGTGCACCAGGTCTCTAGTTAGATGTGGTGAATGATCAACAAGGTCCATAAACTTGAAAGATAGAAAAACATAATTGTAGATGAACTTGGCAAGGAGTAACAGAGAAGCCAGCATAGCCCACTGGTTAGGGCTGAAAAGCCAGAAATTAAACCTGCCTTAATCTATTTTATTTAGCATAATGTCCTCCAAGTTTATCCGTGTTGTCATATATGGCAGGATTTCCTTTTTTCTCAGGGCTAAATAATATTCATGTGTGTGTGTGTGTGTGTGTGTGTGTGTGTGTGTGTGTGTGTGTTACATTTTTTAATTCATTTACCCATTGAGGGACATTATTTACATTATTTCCATATCTTGCTTACCATGATTAATTCTGTGATGGTTATGAGAATACAGATATCTTGTCAAAATCTTTATTTCAATTCCTTTGGCTATATGCCCAGAAGTGTGATTGCTGAACCATATGGTAGTTCTATTTTTTATTATTTTTTATTTTTTTAAGGAAACTTCATACTATTTTTTACAGCAGTAACACCATTTTACATTCCTACCAACAGTACACAAGTGTTTTGATTTCTCCACATCAAAAGGTGTTGTTTTTAGCATATTTAATAAAGAGGGAATATGCTAATTTCTGCCCCACCCTCAAAAATGGCAGCACTCACAGTCACAAAATGGCAGTGCCCAGTCTCCTCCCTGCCTGCTTCCCAAGTCCCTCAGTCCCCTCAGCTCCCCAGCTGCCCAAGGCGGGCCCGAGGCACAGGCAAGCCTAGGATGGTGGCTGCCCAGCTGCCCAGGGCTTTCCCAAGGGCTGACCAAAGGACTGAACGAGCAGGCTGCATAGGGTGTCCAGAGCAGCAGGGGGTTTAGTGAGGGATGACCAAACGACTGAACAAGCAGGCTAATGGGGGTATCCAGGCCAACAGGGTCGGGGGGGGGG
>PVJN01034855.1:0-22539 GCA_004026805.1 Lasiurus borealis | reverse complement strand
TTCCTTCCTTCCTTCCTTCCTTCCTTCCTTCCTTCTTCCTCCTTTTTGATGTTATGGAGGATCAGCATAGAGTGGAATGATATTTTTCTCTGTTTAAAAAAGCATCCAGAGAGAACCATTTATTTTATATCTGTGTACTAATTTGGACATTTGATACATGGGTCTCTAGCATCATATCATACTCCAGTCCTGACTTCGTAAAAAGTCAATTTACTTAAAGGATTGGATAGGATGAGAATCACAAATCATATTGTGTTTTCCTTTTTCTTAATCTTCTTTTTTATTACATTTGCTCAGAACTAAAAAGGCAACCACAAAAACCAAAACCAGATGGTAAACACTAAGCCAAAGGAAAACTAAACCCTGCTTACTAATAACGATTTAGCTCACATTTTTATCAATCTGTGATTCAGTAATGATAAGCACATATTTTGATAAGAGTCTAATAGCTCAACCCAAGCATCTCTAACATCATAGATATTTGTGTCATGACAGAGGATGAAATAATTCAGCAAATTGAGGTGGAAAGTTTAAAGCTATTTTCCTCCCGGCTTTAAAACTATTTGCTTTTTAAACCATTAACGTGTGTCCCCTACCTACCTAGAGAGTCACAAAACAGATGCCTCCTTCAGAATATCCTAGAGGGAAAGGACCTTTGGGAAGGTCTGACCCGCTTTTGTCCTAAACTGCTATATAAAGGCTGAACTTGGGAGGCAACAAAACACACACACACACACACACACACACACACACACACATGCACGCAACCACGCACAAACAAATAGAATTTATTGTATTATTTTTTTCAATTGGTATAGGGGAAAGGGACTGATATAGTATTTTAAATGAAAGCCAAGTGAGAAGTAATGGAAGACCTCAAACTGATCATGTTTTTCCTCTGTCCCTATGGTTAGTAACATCTCAGCCCCATTTTTTCCTATGAAAGACAAAGGGTTCTTGACTCCCCTTTCCTGATCAAATGGATTTGTTTTCAGCTGATATAGTTCAAGTTGATCAAACAGCTTCTTTGGTGAAGTAAATTACCCACAGAGAGACTGTGGGCTGAGCACAGAGAGAGGAGAAGGAAAGCTGGGTCAGAAAGAAAGGAGGAGAGAGTGTTATTTGATGATTTCGTCTGTTATTTATTTTTCCCAGTAAATACAATTGCCGCTAAAGATATGTGTCTGTCTTTAATGTATAAACTAGCTTTTCACAGGCAGTTTTATTTTGGTCAGCTACACCAGGAATTCGTTTCTGGCAAGAGCTGGGCACCCCACTCCAGCTGAGACAGGGAAAGCAGGCCAGGGCTTTTGTGAGCTCGACAGTGATTGAAAGGAGACGCTCTGGGTGGGAATGCCTCACCAGCGCCTGTTCTCTGCTCCTCCAGGGACGCAGGACCGGCATCAGAGGCAGTAACCCGGGCCCCTGCCGAGCAGAGAACACTCCCAGCATCCTGGGCCCTCTCTGCGGGGCCCTGGTCTTGTCCTATGAGTCCATGAGGGGCCAGGCTTCACCTTGAAAACCTGATGATAGTCATCACCATGCTGGCACCTTTGTGGTTTACTATGTCTCCTCTTTTCTTTAAGCATTTCGTCTACCCACTTCACTCTTCAGAAGTTCCTTTTGTTTCTGAATTTATCCAACTTTTTTCCTGGGATCAGCAGAGTCCAGCTTCGGAAATTAAAGATTTCTCTAACAAAAGGATCATCTCATACAGACAAGGTGGCTAGTTCCATTCCTTGTCAGGGCTTGATCCCCAGTACGGGGCACACTGAAGGCAACCAATCAATATTTAATATTTTTCTTTCACAAGCCTCTCTCTCTCCCCTTCACTCCTCTCTCTATAATGTGTGTGTGTGTGTGTGTGTGAGAGAGAGAGAGAGAGAGTTTTTTTTTGTGTGTGTGTGTGCTTTTGATCTGGTTGAGATTTAAGAGAAAACAACTTCAATGTATAGTCATCATGTCTTTGTTCTGACAGCCTTTGTCTCACCCTGGCACTCACTCACCTAACAAAACACTGCCCCGGAGTCCTGCCTTCTTCCCCACACATCCTTCGTTGAAGTGGCATATCTGTCTTGCAGGTGCCTCATCAAACATGTCTGAATGCCTTCTACACACCAGGCAAGATACTAGGCACTGCGGGGATGCAGAGATCGTGGTCAAGTCAGACCCTGGCATTCACAACTGTTCTGCACTAAGTGCCCATTTTATAGTCGAGGAGGACTTACTTTGGGAGGTCTAAGGATGGAATTTGAGGGAGTGGAGTAGAGTGGAGGCACAAATCTCCTGGAGTGTGTGTGTGTGTGTGTGTGTGTGTGCACCTACAAGCATTTTTTCCGGGTGGGAGAGGGCTTTTCTTTTTCATAGTGTGTAGGAAAGGATTACTATGAGATAGATGTGTTCTCTGTCCTCTAGAATGTAAGAAAGGGAACCAGAATAGTGATGTGCAGGAAGAGATTGGGCAGTCAAGGAGATGTAAGCAAGTATAGGATTATTTAAATACATTGTATCGCAACTGACACTTTATCTACTTCTTCTCCTTCCTCTCCCTGTCATTTTCTCAGGCTGGCAACAGTTTTTGTGTTTGTTTGTGTGTGTGTTTTTTAACTTTAGAAAATATGACAAAAACAAAATTCCATTTTATATAAAAAATATTTTAAAGGCATATAATTAAAAACACATGTTATACTCATGTTTTGTTATACTTATGCCTGGCAGCTTTTAAATAAGTTTCATACTGCCATTGTAACTTAACCTACTTCTGAAAAAGTTGTTCCAAATAGCACCCCCAACAAATGAGCACTTCCTTCTCCTCACACCACCTCGATAACTGTGACAAAATAAATGGCACATACAGTATCCCTTACTATTATATCAGATTTAGGACAGAAGTAATAGACTAATTAAAACCCAAGTTCCTCCAGAGGAAAAAAAAGGGGGGGATTAATTAAGACCTACCTCTGTTCTGAGGATGTTTTTCTAGTTTCATTTCAAGTGGCCAAATTGGATGGTAACATGCCTTTTTCTTCTGAGCCAAAGTTGTTGTTTTAGTTGGACTGGCCTGGAAGCCAAAGGTGGGACCTGGAGAGTTTCACTGGGATTGCAAGGGGCCATGTTCCCAGGGCTGCCCAGAGCCCTTGGCGGACCTGCTCACTGTCATTCAGGAGCCTGCTGCCCAGAGCACTTCTTTGAAGGTGAAACTGAGATGTTGCAAAAGTAGAACCCTACCCCCGTCAAGCATGTTGCCCTGTCATGTTGCTTGGTCTGGTCTTTCTCCTGAAAAATGTTTGACTGCTACCTGGGGAGGGAGAGCATCCTGGAGGAATCGAGGGTTGAGCTGAGGCTGGAAGCATGAGCAAGCTCCTGAGCAGTGTTGCCTCAGAGGCTAAATCTCCTCCTCATCGCCATCCCCAGTTCTGCCTCCTGGGGGACTGATCATTCCCTTAGCATATTCTGTTTCGAATCCCTAGGGAGGCCACGGCCAGCTTCCTGGGGAGGCCCTTCACTATCTTCAACTCAGTCTTCATTTTCCCTGGATATCAATACCTGTTGACCTCACCAATTCCTCCCATTTCTACAATCCAGGACTCCTAAAACTACACCCCAAATTTGAATCTCTGGGATGCTCTCTTCTCTCCCCTTATTGCTCTGTGCTTCCTCTCTTCAAAATTTTCTTCCCATTGCCCTTTCCCCTTTTCCCGTTGCTCTACATAATCTTCATTTGATTGTAAATAAAATAACCTAAATCTCCTCAACACTGCACAAAAAGCTGTCTTCTCCCCCTTCATGCTTTGATGCTCTGACACTGGTTACTCCTAGTTCAGTTGTTCTCCTGGGGGATGTCAAGTGGCTTCATTTCCTCCCCTTGTTGCCCAAACCCTATGGTTTGTCTCTTCAATAATCTTTCCAGCATTTCCATCACCATAGCCACCTAGCTTCTCCACTGTGGCCACTCTCAAACTCTCAATCTTGGCTCAAATCAATCCCTTGTCTTCTCTACTCTTATTCTTATACTTGCTGAACATGTCTGGAGAAATCACCCAGCTGTTCAGGTTAACATCATTACACAACCATGGTCTCCAGCCATAGTTTCTCCAAACGTCAAACTTCACATGTTCCCTCCCTTAGAATAATTTGATCTAATACACTAAGAAAAAATAAAAACTGTGTGGTTCATATGCTCTCAACTATTTGTAGCCACATTACCTTATGTTGGTGTCAAAAACCTCACATTCATCTCCACTCCTACAAGCTCCAAGAAAGGGATGTCCCTGTGTTTGAGGCTAACCCGTTTTCTGTACTCTGATCTTCTCTCCTACATGGGCAAAGGTATTTTCCCATGTATTATAAAAACACAAATACACGGAAATTGATAATAAATAATCAGCGTTCCAGTACAGCAGGGATGAGTTACATATCACAATGACTCCTTTGTTTCTTTTTTTCAAAATATGTGTTTATTGATTTCAGAGAGAAAAGGAGAGGGAGAGAGAGAGAGAAACATCAGTGATGAGAAAGAATCATTGATCAGCTGCCTCCTTCACTGAGGATTGAGCCTGCAACCTAAGCATGTGCCCTGACCAGGAATCGAACAGTTACCTCCTGGTTCATAGGTCAATGCTCAACCACTGAGCCACGCTCTCCAGGCCTCCTGTGTTTCTTTCCCTCTCTCTTCCTATAGCTATCCCTCTCTCAACTGGTTCTTTTATGTTAACTAGTGAATGTATTCTCTTTTCCAGTTCTGTGAGAAAATTACAGTTCTTATTGATCCTGGATGGTTCTTTCCCTAACTGCCACTTTTTTTATTCCTTCAAAGAAGAGCTTGTTGAAAGAATAGATGTGCATTACTTTATTGCCTCCAAGTCCTAACTTCCCTTCACTTCTTACTCTACTGCAAACCACATCCTGACCTTGGAACTCCTTTGACACTGTCTTTATCTCCTTGTTGCTGAGTCATCTTATTCAACTTCACCTGGTCTTACGGCAGTATTAACACACCCTCTTATTCCCCTGGTTTCCTTGATGTCATGCTATCCTTATTTGATACCCACACTCTGGCCAATCTTTTTCAACATGGGCTATTCTTTTTCCACTTGCCTCTTCAATGTTGGTGTTCCTAGGTCAGTGCATCCCAAGTTTTCTTATAAATCTCAGTAGGTGATAAAAACATTTTCTTAATTTTGACAACCATTCAAATGTTTATAATAATTGATGCTATATGCCCAAAATGTGACAGCTCTTTCTTTTCTTTCATTGACAAATGTACTGTTGGGATTTCTTATGAAAATATGAATGAATGTCTAATTTGATTGAATTTTGTTCATATCAAGAATTTCAACATGGTGACATTCTCATCAGAAGTAGTTGCAGTATTATAGATAATTTATTAGCACATTGGCCACAAAATGAGAGACCTGCTCATTGTATGTAAAGTCAAACCTATCCTCATACAGGCATGAAGATAGGTTTATGTAACTCCGAGGGCTTCTTGAGCACTTAGACCATCAATTCCCCTGACAACACCACAGCTGGCCACTTCCACTATAAAAAATAAGTCTGAAATAGATATTGTGGTAGATTATATCATTGACTATATTCTGAGTTTTGCAGCAATGTAAGTGACAGAACTCCCTCATGCTAGCCAACTTCAAAAACTGCAACATAAGCTATTAGAAGCACAATGTTTAAGCATCCCACTGAGGAGCCGGGGAAAGAGTAGCCACATTTGGACACAGTCTGCATAGGGACTCTGGACACTACTACTCCCACTCAGCTTCCCTATATATTTTTTAGCTTCCCTAAATTTCAGGGGATTACTGTCTCATGGAAAATCAGTACCATGTCGCACTGGGCAGGAAATTCTGCCACTGGACCTCTCTTTATTTAGCCCTCTTCCTACCGCAAGTATTATTCCAGAATGATGACATTTACTTCTATGACTGCAAAAACCTCTTCTAAATTGACAATTCCCTGACATATATGTCTGTCTGCTGAATTGTAGATCTATATCTGGATGTCTCCATTTGGATGTTCCATAGACCAAGAATGTCCACAGTTGAACTTACTATCTTCCCCCTGAAATCTACCTTTTTACTGCACTTCTCCTTTTAGTAACTTGCTTCATCACAGCCTCAGTTACAGAAACTCAAATTCACTCTTGGCCTTTCCCTGTCCCTTATCATCTATGTCTACTCAGTCATTAAGTCGGGTTAATTTGCTCTCAAATTTATACTCCCTGCTCTTCGGGGTCTCAAAATGCCTCTGGTGGATCATGGAAATCACCTCCAAACCGATCCAATTATCTCTCGACTGCCTGGAGGGACAGTGGTCTTTCTAAAATACAAATCTGATCATATAATTCTCCAGCTCAAAATTTTTAATGATCCCCCATTGCCTATGTAATAAAGTCCAAGTGCCTTGGCATGAAACATACAACCCATGCTGACTTGGCCCTTCAATAACCTCTCCTTTTCGTGTCGCATCACTCCTTCCTCATACAATAAACTTTGGTGTTTCTCAAAAAGCCCTACTGTCTTATCTCCATGCCCAGGCCATGGTGATACCTCTGCAAGGTACCTTCTCCTCTGTCTCCCACCATTTCCTTACTGGGATTACTCTGTTTTTCCAAATTCAAATCAACTAACATCACCTCTGGGAAAAAAAAAAAAACGTTTCCTGATTGTTCTATTCTCAGTTGTCCTATCATAGAACTTACTATAGCATCTGCTTTCTTGAGTGTTCTAATGAAAATTATAAAGCTCTATACACCTGGCATAGAATTCTTACAACCAAGACCCCACAGCATAGAATTGGGCTCAGACATCTGGATATTATAGAGAATACTAGGAAACTCTTGAATACATGCTTGAGGATATATTTATACTCATATAAGAACAGCATACAATATGCTCAATGGAAGACCCTTGATTTCACAATAGGAGCTGCCTCTTCTGCACAGTCAGGAGGTCAACTAGACTCGTGTTCTGTTACTCTTACTCAGATTGTCCATTCACCCCAGCCTTGTGTCTTCCCCTTTATTAAGCCATTGTCCCAAACCCAAGTCAGTGTCCCTACAACTCTTTGTTACGATGCTACACAAAAGTTACTGTCCTAACCAACTGGCGTGGCTCAGTGGTTGAGCGTTGACCTATGAAGCAGGAGGTCACAGTTTGATTCTAGATCAGGGCACATGCCTCTGTTGTGTGCTCAATCCTCAGTGGGAAGCATGCAGGAGGCAGCTGATCAATGATTCTTTCTCATCATTAATGTTTCTATCTCTCTCCTTCTCCCTTCCTCTCTGAAATCAATAAAAAGATTTTTTTAAGTTACTGTCCTGTAGGTGAGGCCATTGTTATATAGTTCAAGGAGTTTATGCTCCCTAGGAGTCTCTGGGTTAATTGAGAACATACAGTCATCCTAATTATGATCCTGTTCACACCTAGGGGCTTCTGTCTATGGCTGTCCTAGCCTCTGTTTGACCAATATCACCTGAAAGTATGTCCATCATACAGCTCTAACCCATGTCACTTTCTTGTTTAAGCTCAGAACATAACATAACTTGGCATATGATTCAATACCCATTTGCCTGGTGCCCTTCTCCTTTTGGCTTCAGCCCTTTTCATTTACTAGTCAGTGTAGCACTCAACGATAGCCTGCTTGTTAAACCTGGCTAGACAAGTGGGATAGGCTTTGCAGAGAGAAAGCTCTGAGAACAGTCTGGTATAGTTCTTTGAGCTGGAAAAGATAGGAATAAAAAGTAGGTTTGGATGTAGAAATAAGATCAGTTCACAGTGTCTGGGATTTGCAGTTACTCTGGGACTCCCTTGCAAGCTAATTGTCTAGTTGCAAACCTAGAGATCTGACTTCATGGAAGGCTGACATTTCTCAGGTCGCCATTACACCATCTCCCTGGATAAAAACCATCATGCCTATTATAAACTCAACCACAGATTAGGAAAAACCTGCATATAGAGTTATCCAAGAGTGGAGGAGACCATTTCCAGCTCTGTTTTGATAAGGAGAAGAATGAATGTCTGCTCAGAAAGATGTAGGAAGGAATCTTGTACTAAGGAAAAGATTAACTAAAAAATTGTGTGATCCTGTAACCATACTATCCAGTAGCCATAGGCTATATTTTCAGCTAATCTTAGAACTGCCTCATACAGGGTTCTAAATAGGAAACAAAATATGAAGTTTCCAAAATTTTGTCATTCAGGGCAGAGGAAAGGTACAATTTTATTAACTCATTTCAAAAGAACTTATTGAGCATTAATTAATTATTTTAAGACAATAATTTGATGACTTAAGAATAAGTAAATCAAAAGCATATGGATTACATTTTCCTTGAAGTACACTTAAGTCCCAAAGTCATGAAAAAGGCATTTGGTAAAATTGAATCTGCCTTTGCCAAACCTAAAGTGTTTGAAAAATAATTTGAAAGGTTTGCCAAACCTCAAATGCCACTGTGTTCTTCCATCCCACCCAGATCTCCAAAAGCACAAAGCTAAGGCATCTCCTCAGCATTCCAATGGGGCCTGTGCCTATCAGAGGGAACCCAAGTAGCTTCTCTACAGCCTCCGAAGAGATTCCTTAACATTTTTAGGGGGACAAAATCATTTGGTTGAATGGTCTTTTGTTTTCCATCGTTCTCTGATCTTTAAAAACTCCATCGCAGAATTTTTTTAAATAACTTGTCCAGTGGGTGTACTGGAAAATTATTTGGGGTTTTTAACAGAAGGAATTTTGAGCAGAAAAGTTACTTTTAAATAAACTTCACTAAAAGTGCCACAATGTCTCCCTAGCGAAATCGTGTGTATGTATATGTATGTGGGTATGTATATGTCCTTCTACATGTTTTCATAGTACTGACAACCTGAACAGTCAGTTTTTATTCAAATCATCCCTGAACTAAAAATAAATTTGCAATAGAAACTGCCAATGGGGAATCCCCAGAGGCTCAAATCAGGTCAGATTGAACCAGTAAACAAAACCTTTCAGAAATCAACAGGAAGTATTGGAATGTGGGTGGTACAGACAAGTCTCCTTATCCTGCAAATGACTCTTTATTTATGAACAGTAACCTCAGCTATGTTGAATTTCCACCCCATAAGGGTTGCTTTCTTTTGGATGATTGCCAGTAAATATCTGTCTAACACACTTTGCAATTACAAGATGACATTCCGCCACCTAACTGTTAGGAATCAATGCAGTACTCTCAGTGGTATGCAGGGTTTTCCGTCCTCAGAAAATTATTCATAATCTTTTTATTCTGGGGCTAGAGCAGTTGCTTTTCTACTTTGTTTTCTTGTACTTCATTTATTTTTAGTCATAGATTAAGTTTCTTAAATGTATGTGTATTTCAATTTTCATGTCTCAAATATTTACCATTTATTGGAATTTAGGTGAGAAATCCAAAAAAACATCTTGACTATTCAGACATACCTTATATGGCTTTTGGAAAATTTTTGGTTGAAGTCTTTAATTTTCCCCAGAATTTAAGATTGTTTAGAACATTTTTTACTCAAGAAGAGAGCATATTTCTATATTCTTTACACTCAGTTATGAAATTACTATTCTTCATCTTGGACTATACCCTGAAGCCCTCCAGGAATGACTTGCTTGTTAGAGGTTAGTTTGCTATAAGAATTGTTTTTGCTATAAGAATTAGTTTCATGTATGTTGTCCAGTCTTATGTTATAAGAACTAGCCTTGCTGAAAATGTGAACCCAAGGTCAATTTCTTTGTTCCACAGATGCTGTTATAGAGTAGAAATAAGTGATCAGAAACAAGGGATGCTGGGATGCTGTCTTACAAGAGCCATTTGGTTGCAAGGAAGAAAAAAACTGTTGAAATTATCCTATATAATAAAGCCCTAATATGCAAATTGACTGAACAGTGGAATGACGGGTCCCTATGATGCACACTGACCACTAGCTGGCAGATGCTCATCACAGGAGCTGCCCTCTAGTGGTCAGTGTGCTCCCTCAGGGGGACCACCACTCAGCCAAAAGCCAAGCTCATGGCTTGCATGTGCAGTGGTAGTGGCGGGAGCCTCTTTGGCCTCTGCAGCAGTGATAAGGATCAGGGAGCCAAGTGGTAAGGAGCAGCGAGAGGCAGGCAGTAAGGAGCGAGGGGTCAGGACTGCAAGAGGGATCCCAGATTGTGAGAGGGATATCCAACTGCTGACTTAAGCCTGATGCCAAGCCTACAGATAGACATTGCCCTAGGGGTCCTGGACTGTGAGAAGGTGCAGTCAGGCTGAAGGATGCCATCCTCACCCCCCCCCCCGCAAGTGCACAAATTTTGTGCATTAGGCCTCAAGTCTCAAATAAAACAGAGCAATTGGAAAGATACCATAGAATCTCATAGAATATCAATGAAGAAAATATAATGGGTTCTGCTGAAAACTAGAATCTTCATGGAGAGACTCACCCTTTTTCTCAGGAAGTAAATCTCTTTACTCATTCTCAGTTTTCCTGCTGACTTGATTTTTCATGTTGACTTGTCAAAACTAAATATAGTTTGCTGGTCCTGAAACTACTTGGTGATTCCAGAGTTTACCCCCATAAGAATACCAGTCTCTGGAGACCAGACTCCAAACCACCATGGAGCAGAATAGAGATGAAATGCATAGATTTGCAACATATTACTCAGAGGGTAAGTGGAGTCATATTCTTTTATTTCATCAAATTTTATTAAAATAAGCCTAAGATTCCATCTCTGGATTGGTAGGTATATTAGTTGCTATTGCTGCCTAGCAAATTGCTCTAAAATTTAGTAGTTAAAAAACACTACAAACATTTATTATTCCAGAGTTTCTCTGGGTCAGAAACATTTATTATTCCAGAGTTTCTCTGGGTCAGAAAGTTGAGAGATTCTATAGCTGTGTGATTCTACCTCAGGCCCTTCATGAGTTTGCAGTCAAACTGTTGGTTGAGTTACAGCCATCTGAAGGCTTGACTGGAACTGGGGGATCCACTCCCAAGGTGGCTCATTCACCTGGCAGGATGCTCTGGTCTAATTCCTGGCTGGCAGATAGTCTCAGTTCCTTGTCATATGACCTCTCCATACGCTTCTTGGGTGTCCTCATAACTGCAGAACAAGTGATGCAAGAGACAGAGCAAGGAGAAGGCCACATGCCTCTTATGATATGCTCTCAAAGGTCACATGTCACTTTTATCATATTCTATTGATGAGAAGCAAATCACAAGGACAGCCCACATCCAAAGTGAAGAGAAATAGGTTCCACCTTTTGCCTATGGACATATTTTAAAACCACCGCATCAGAAGGTTCATTTTTATCCTCTTATGCCTGCCCCCAGTCCTGGTATCACATAGTGCCCTCCCCTAAAGGACTCAATGTGAGTCCAGAGAAGGTCTCACAAACATGAAGTCCAGGGAAGGTCTAGTCCCAAACTGGGAAGAACTCTGGCAGCAACGTGGCTACTATGATGGTCATTTCTGTTCCCTAAGGCTTTGCAGAACCCCTCTTGGATGTCAGACTGGAACCTCTGGGCCATGCACAGCATCATCTCATTTCTGGACCATGCAGAGCAACATCTCATTGCCCAAGGTCTCTACATACCCACCTTCAGATAAAGTGACTTTGTCACAACTCCATTCACCCACATTAATTATGATTCAACAGCTCCTCACAAGGTTTCCCATCCTCTTTTTTCCTCATACAATCTTTTCCCTCCAAGCCCCACTATACCCATGCTCAGATTCCTCATGTCCCACAGGTGCTCACTGCTCCCCCATATAACACTGAGCTGCTGTTTCTGAATTTCTAGTGGAAAATAAAATTGTTTTTCCATACTGAAGTGTGTAGAGATTCACACACAAGCATTACATCTCAGGAAAAAAGAAAAGAAAAGAAAAAAAACAAAAAGTTAGTTTCACACAAAACTTCTGCTGGGCTAAGTAATAACTTGCTCTTTGGTTATATAGAATAAGTAGTTTGTTTATTTTTTTAATATATTTTATTGATTTTTTACAGAGAGGAAGGGAGAGGGATAGAGAGTTAGAAACATAGATGAGAGAGAGACATGAATCAGCTGCTTCCTGCGTGCCCTCCACTGGGGATGTGCCCAAAACCAAGGTACATGCCCTTGACCGGAATCGAACCTGGGACCTTTTGGTCTGCAGACCAATGCTCTATTCACTGAGCCAAACTGGTTTTGGCATAAATTGTTTATTTAAATGGCAAAGGGGTAGGATTGTTAACTTGTGTTTTTGAAAAATCCCACATAAAGTAGAGAGAAAGAAAAGGGTCAAACAGCTCACCTGGAATGGATCAGTGGTCAAGCTTTGACCTATAAACCAGTAAGTTATGGTTCAATTCCCAGTCAGGACACATGCCCAGGTTGCAGGCTCATTCCCCAGTATGGGGCATGCAGGAGGCAGCTGAACAATGATTCTCTTTCATCGTTGATGTTTCTATCTCTCACTCCCTCTCCTTTCTCTCTGAAATAAATAAAAAAAAAAAATATTTAAAAACAAATAGTCAAACACTAAAGTGAAGGTCTAAATCTTTTTCAGCCAAGCAGGAGTTAGATTAGGAACCCCATGGTTTCAGAAACTCTTTTATGGGCCAGGAATTTATACAAAACTTTCCCCACATGGTAGTGATATAGCTATAACACTTAAATTAAAATTTACTGACTAGTCTCAGCCTATCAGTGTTTGGAATCATTTTTACAGCTACACCCCAAAACTGAAGTCACAGGATAAATTTGGGCTGGGAAGGAATTTCTAAATCATCTGTTATAAGTATTTCATTTGTAGGATGATATTAACCACAGTAGTGACTAAGCTGTTGCTACCTGCCATACACATTAACTCATGTCTCTGCAGTGTGATGTATTTATATTTTGGCTGACATGCAGAATGATCAACTGTCCTGGATTGCCCAGGACTGGGGGATTTTTCCAAGACAGGGAACATAGGGGGCAAAACAATGATTTAGTCACTCTATTAACATGTTGTTACTAGGCTATTGGGAGGACACTTATTTATTCATTAATCCATCATGCTGATCACCTATTATGTCCCAAGTAACTTGATGGGCACTGAGGATCTAACTGAACAAAATCCAGCATCTGCCTCTAAGTTTTAGACTAATGGAGAGACAAACAGGTAATTGCTATATTTAATGTGGCATGTGTTATGTTTGGAGAAGTGCCCTGTAATATGGGAGAATAGGGCACAACATTTTATGGTCTGTTTAGGGAAGACTTTCTTATGGGGGATGTCAAAGCTGACTCCTGAAGGGAAACTAGGAATTGTCCAGACGGAAAAGTTCAGTAGGTGTGTTGAGGCACAGGCAACAACATGCAGAGTAGCTGGCAAGGAAGCAAGAGCATGGCTTATTGTAGACTAGAGGCCTGGTGCATGGAAATTCATGCACTGGATGGGTGGTCCCTCAGCCCAGCCTGCCCCCTCTCACAGTCTGGGAGCCTCAGGGGCAGGAGGTGACCCAGTGATCAAGGGAAGGCAACGCCCCATCACACCTTTGCAGCTGCTACTGCCAGCAGCACAAGCCTAGGCTGGCTCTAGTTACCTGAGCCTCGAGCGGCCCTGGGCAGCTGGAAGGCTGAGGGTACTGGGGACAGGCACATGGCAAGGCCAGGCTTGTGTGACTGCCACCCTGGCGGGGCGGAAGGGACTGGGCACCATCATCTTGTGGCTGTGGGTGCCACCATCTTTAAGGGTATGGCAATCAATTGGCATGTCCCCTCCTTATTGGCTGTGGGTGCCACCATCTTTGCCTGTGAGGGTCAATTAGCATATTTCCTCTTTATCAGATAGGCTACTCTGAGAGCTGAGCATAATTGAAGCAGAGAATATGCAAGAGGGAGTATCAAAGCAGGAGCCTAGAGAAGAGGGAGCCTAGAGGATGACCTTTGAGAGACACCTAAAGCACTATCAGCCCCTGCTACACCCCTATCACCCAGGTTATTACCATCAGTTCCAGCAATCCAGTCACAGAGCTTGCTGGAAAGAGGCTCTGAGGACAGCATGGGTTAGCCGCCTCTGTTTGATATTAGCAGAGAAGCACGTCATTTGCAACAACGCTCTTGAAAATGTTACATTTCTTTGCCAAGTTTAGACAAGTGTTTGTTGAAAAGAGTTATTGGCATACTTGTTTGCATATAATCTTTCATCTTTGGATGGAAAGGTATTTACAAGGGATGTCTGGCAAATTAGAATTGGCTATTTTTTTCCTCTCCCTAAAATATTTGCTCTATTCTAAACACCCTATCACAGTGCATTTCTCCTTGGCAACCATTTGGTTTCCTGAATACACATCTAATTACTCCAGTGGTTGCCATTGCACTGTGGCCTATTTTCACTTTGGGTGGCAGGCCTCAGTTCCCTGCTGCTCACCCAACAAGACATTCACTAATTCCAGAACTCCTGGGCAAAGAATTCCTCTGGATTAACCATAAATGTTTTTAGTATAAAAGATGTTTGCTTAATAGAAAGATGACTTCATGCACTTATAGTCATTAGAAATAAGAAAGAAACAATACTTGGTGAATTGATCTCTCCATCTGGTTAGGGTAGGATTATTCCCTGTGGCCGATCGGCAATGGTCAACTATTCAACTGAACAAAGTGAAGCCCATACCATCTGCACATGAGGCCACTTTCTATGTGGTTAGTGCAGATCCCTGGACAAGTACCTGCACTGAGGAGTAAGGTTAACAGCACCTGATGTCCTTCTGGTGACCACTGTGGCCAATTGCTTACAGGCTGCAAGGACAGATTATAAACAGAATGCCTTGGGTTTCTTCCAGTTCAATTTAATGCCTGTTTATTTCTAGCTTCCTATCTAAGCTATCTAACTACATAAAAGGCTAATAGGCTAAGTATCTCTCCCTCCATCTTACTGGTCTGCTATGACTTACACTGACCACCAGGGGGCAGATGTTCAACGCAGGAGCTGCTGAGCTGAAGTGACTTGGCAGCAGCGGTTCTTGGGTGATGCAACCTGAAACCAGAGAGGAGGGAGCCCGATTCCTCTTGGGGCCACGTAATTCCACCTTTGGCCATGGGTTATGTTGTTGCTGGGGCACTGTTGACCCTGAATCTGGTTTATTGCCTTCCACATCCTGTATGACAGCAATTTTGCAGAATGCCCTCTCATATCTTGGGACCCTTCAGGAGATGTGAGAGAGGCAGTTTCTATCTGATCCCAGCAGGCCAGGCCAAAGGACCCTACCTGCTGGAGGGATCTGCTCACTCTGAAGATGCCCTTAGGGCAATGGCACCACCCCAGGGGTGGTCAGCTGGGAAGGGACCTCGGAAGGTTGCTCCAGGGCATGTTCTGCCCGTCTTGCCAAGTCCTGCCCAGTCCTGCCCAGTCCTGCCCTGCCGGCCACCTTCTAATTAATTTCCTTTCAATGTGCACAAATCTGTGCACTGGGTCACTAGTAGAGAATATATTCTGTGTCTTTGCAACTCTGTTATGCTTTAAAAATAAAAGAACAGACAATCAGACAATCAAGCAAATAAGAAGTACTCTCTATTGAATATTTACTATGTACCAAACTTTTTGCTAGGTGATTACATCATTTCTAATCTTAAGACTGCAAAGTAGTAATTTTATAGTTAAGAAAATGGAAGCTCTGAGAGGTTAAGTAACTAGTCTAAGTTCACTGAGCTAGTGATCTTATAAGAAACTGTGACTTAAATTCAGGGTTGCCTAACTTTAATCATGGTCTTTTTACCATGTCATTTTCTCTCAGAGATATTTATCATATGATAGCTCACCTTTGTTTACTTCATATGTTTTTAAATAAAATAGTATTGATTATTTATTATATGATAGTCTATAGTCTAAGATATAAATAAATGTAACATATGGTTGTGATACCCAAGAACCACTCTAAATGAGGTTGGTAAACATACAATAAAACAATAAGGGAATATAAAATACTAAAGTCCCAATGCACAAAATACATGCAAGAGTAGTCCTTCCTTCCCTTAACTGCTGGCACCAGGTCCTCTCCAGCATCCAGGACATAGGCTTTCCTCACACCCCTGGCTCCTTCCAGAAGGTCATCCAGAAGAATGCCTGGAAGGTCACCTGGTTTAATTAGCATATTATGCTTTTATTATTATAGATTATTATAGATTACTAGAGGCCCAGTGCATGAAATTCATATACAGGTGGGGTCCCTAGGCCTGACCAGCCATCAAGGCCAATTATGTTCCCACTTCCCTGCTTTCCCCCTTCTTCCCTCACTGCATGCATTCCCAGTACCACAACCTAGCCTGAGACCCAGCCCTGATCCAGCAATAGGGCAGTAGAGACCTGCTATCCAGGGGGAGGGACTGGGAGGTTGACCGGCAGGCCCCATATGCATTGAGCATCTGCCTTCTGGTGGTCAATGCAGGTCATTCTGGATATTCTGTTGTAATAGTTGCTTAGGCTTTTAAATATGTATAGATTATAGATGATGAAGTCCACAGCAGCTATGTACCAGAGACATTCAGAGATAAGAGAGAGCTAGTCTAAGGGAGGTGACCAGAGAAAGCTTCCAAAGGGAACATTTAAGGTGAATTGTAACTGTTGTGCTTTCAGATGGCAAAAGAAGGAAATTCTGGTAGAAGCCTGAGCAAAGATGCAAAGGCAGGGAAAAGCAAAAGTTTTCCATCAGTAAATAGCAAGTACACTGATGTGTCAGGGATGAAGGCATTCCATCTACACAATCTAAGCTCTCTCAGGGGTTAGTAGAGCAAGGGTAAACTATACCCATACTCATAGTTATCTTCTCAGGAGGATCAAAGAAGCTAAAGATTCCAATCTAAGATCCAGACTTCTTGTACTAATGGCTCATCCCTGTGGGTTATTTGGTCTGTGATTTCTTGTTGTTATACTTTGTGCTCATTTTCAACATGCTGAGATTCTTGCAGCAGAGTTCTCCCACAAATTAGACATCTAATTTGTAAGCCCTAGTGGATAGAAATGGTGTCATATCTGTGCATATGGTGAACAAGTTGATGCTGGTATTTTTTATTCAGGCAGACAAGGAAAATGGTGAGACCACCTGGGTGTGAACTTCTATGCTTTTTTTAAAAAATATATTTTATTGATTTTTTACAGAGAGGAAGAGAGAGGGATAGAAAGTCAGAAACATCGATGAGAGAGAGACATCGATCAGCCGCCTCCTGCACGCCCCACACTGGAGATGTGCCCCCCACTGGAATCAAACCCGGGACCTTTCAGTCTGCAGGCCGACTCTCCACTGAGCCAAACCAGTCTCGGCTGAAGTTCTATGCTTTTGTTGCATCAAGTTTAAGATCTCCTGTGTGTCCCCAATATAACTATCACAGTAGTGAGCATAAGGAGGGCTTTATACATGTTCGGTATTTGATTGATTTCAAATACCACCCAAAGCAGAAAATGCATTTTGGAGCAGATTATACACTGGAGTTGAAAGAGAAGATGAAATAAAAAATGGTTCTGAAGTTTCAAACCTGAGTCACTATGAAGAATGTAGGGAAAAAAATAGAAATAACAGAGAAGTAGTTTTAAGGAATGCAAATGCAGGAATGAGTTTTGGCTGTAGAAATATTATATTTGTGGTACTCATAGTAAGTTCAGATAAAGGAATCAGAAGATATATAGATAGATGTAGATATGTAATTTTTTCTACTTAAAACACTGCTAACACCAAATGTATGGGTTTTCTACACCAAACAATTCTCCAGGTCTCTTTGGACACCAACTGGCCATCATATAATTTAATTCATTCTGATACAAACTACCTTGTACAGATAGGTGAAGGGCTCAGTCTCACAAGACTGCCCTCCACTTCAGATGCCAATCACAAGTCCTAAGTCCTTTGTGTTACCCACAATTCTGTCCAATCTGGCTGCAAATTGGAGGTTCCAATGACTCCATCCTTAGGTTCAATAGTTTGCTATAAAACAGCTCACAGAACTTAGGGAAATGCTTTGTTTATTGATGGCTTATTTACTACTACCAGTTTATTATGAACAGCCAAACAAAAAGGTATACAGGGCAAGGTCCAGAAGGATCCTGGTAGAGTTTAGGGGGCTCCAACCACCTCACAGGTGGGAGCACCTCAGACTTGGTTTAGGGTTTTTTGGTATTTCCATTACATAGGCATGATGGATTAAATCAGTCCTGTTGGTAATTAACTCAGGGAATGGGGTTGAAAGTTCTAACTTAATCACATGGTTGGTGACTCTGGCAACCAACCTCCATCCTTTGTCACCTCATTAGGATAAACTCAGATTTAGGTGAAAGGGGTTGCTAATTAATAACAAAAGATGCTCCTCTCACCCCTATCACTCAGGCAAGTTTAAGGTTTTCAGGAGTCCTGTGCCAAGACCGAGGCACAAAGATCAAATATGTATATTTTATTATATCACAATAGCATATATAGCATTTGCTAAGATATGACATTCAAAGTCAAGTCATGGGCATGTATGAGATCTAGAAATAAAAATAGAGAGGAAAAATCCAAATTTCTCAATAGTGAAACATATGTATAATACATACTCGAGAATGTTTATTGTTTAAAACTGTTCAAAAACATGGATTTTTAGCAGCAATACAAAAACTGTACCACTGTCCCAAAGTTAACATATGGCAGGAATTCCCAAATTAGAACAGCTAGATTTCTGAAACCACAATTTTGAAGAAAAAAAATCATGGTAAACAAGGTTAATGAAACTAAAATCACAATAGATTTTGTTGAAGTGATTTATAAACATACAAATATTTATTCAAATAAAGTAATACAGATAACATATTGAATAAAGAAAATACCAATTATAATTTAGAAATAACCAATTACTAACAATAAGAACAGCAAAATTAATTTTTACTTATCACGCCATTGTTACCAGATATTTTATAAACTTTTCCCCCACAATGTCAATAAGATGCTTATAAATTCATTGCATCTTATAACATCTAATGACTAAAGGCATTTTCCTTCCTCTGGCTCTCCATGCAAATGTCTATCAACTATCTAAAATCATGAACTCATTGATAGATGTTTCCTCAATTTTAGCTTTTCAAAATAATGTCCTACAAAAGTAAACTATAAATTGATTCTAGTAAATGTTTAGTTCCCAAGGCTACCAAGAAAGGATTGCTGCCACCCTTGGATGCGTAGTGCTCGTCATTGATCAGCCATGATTGATCAGTACAAATGATGATATGTAATAGATTGAACTGAGCTCTCCTGGGAAACTATATAAATGTTCATGGGTCAGAACTCAATTCTGATTTTAGATTTACGTCAATAAAAGTAAGTCAGTTTTGAGTTCTGTAAATCCATAAGAAAATATACTTTCACAGAACAATTGGTGCAAACATATCTCAGGGTTCTATCACCTCTTCAGAAATTCCAGTTTCATGAAAGGATTCATAAACTTCATGAAAACTGTCTCTTCTTGAGGAACAGAGTTCTCCTCATATCTTTTAGATTTTCTTGAAAGTAAGTTATACTGTTTGAAAAGTTGCATGGTAATTCAAGAACATCAGGGGATTATAAAATAATCTAACAATATGTCTTTTATTTAAAATCTGTAAGTACCTTCTGAACTTGTAACATTGTATTCATCAAATTATTCTACATTAGTACAAAATCCGTGTCTCTTCAGAGGGCTTAACAAATAGAAATTAAGTATAGTCACCAACTGCCATTTGTACAAATCTATATGACCAATGTGTGCTTGAATATGCACTTTCACAAATGAGTTATCAGTGCTGTTTGTTTTTACAAATCCTATCTAATAAAAGAGTAATATGCAAATTGTACCTCCACAACACCCACCAGCCACGCCCACCAGCCAATCAGAGCAAGTATGCAAATTAACCCAACCAAGATGGCTACAGCCAGAAAGAGAGCAGGAGGGAGGCTTGGCTTACCCCTAGTGATAGAGGAAGCCAAGTGCCAGGTCTCCCCTTAAGGCAACAAAGTTTCAATGGCTGTGCAGCAGAAGGTTTGGCTCTGCTCCAGGCTACAAAGTTTCAATTATAGAAGATAAATAAATCCCAGAAACCAGGGCCTCCACTTGGGTTACTGGGGGGCATGGTCAACTTGCAAACCACCACAGGTCCCTTCCCCAGGCCACCCACACCCCAAGGGAACACTCACCCTGATCTGGACACCCTTCAGGGCACACCAGCTGGCCTCTACCCGTGCACCAGGCCTCTATCCTATCTAATAAAAGAATAATATACAGATTGACCATCACTTCAACACACAAAATGACTGCCCCCATGTGGTCAAAAGATCCTGCCCCCCATGTAGACATAAGATAGCCACTACAAGATGTCCAGCAAGGGAGGGTAGTTGGCAAAGACCAGGCCTACAAGGGAAGGTAGTTGTGGGTGATCAGACCAGCAGCAGAGGGCAGTTAGGGGTTACCAGGGCCACAGAATAGGGCAGTTAAGGGCAAACAGGCTAGCAGGAAAGCAGTTAGGCATCAATCAGGCTTGTAGGGGAGTAGTTAGAGGTGATTAGGCTGGTAGGCAAAAGCAGTTAGGGGCAATCAGGAAGGCAGGCAGATAAGCAGTTGGGAGCCATCAGTCCTGGATTGTCCAACTCACAATCATTCAAGTAAAATAAGTCACAACTTAATATAAAAAATGTATTATATCACTTGAATGATAACTGGATCGGGCCTAAACAGGCAGTCAGACATCCTTCAAGGGGTCCCAGATTGGAGAGAGAACAAGCTGGGCTGAAGGACAATCCCTCCCCTTCTCTCACCCCCCATGCACGAATTTTGTTCACTGGACCTCTAGTGTAGCATATTAAGACATGGTATCAGGATGCTTCTGGTTGCAAATAAAGGAAAACAAGTCACAACTTAAATAATATAGAAGATGTATTATATCACTTGAATGATACATAACAATGATCCAGAGTTAGTATATTCTAAGCTTGATAACATTATCAAAGACTTGAGTTCTTCCCATTTTCTACTCTGCCATCCTCAGAGATTGGCTTTTTGTTCTCAGTCAAACTCAGTCAAAATAGCTTCCACATTTTCAGGAGTGAGGAAACTGCACACAATTACTTTGTATTTCTCTCTCACACATACACACACACACACACACACACACACACACACACAATGAATAAATCTCATTATTTAAAAAACCAGTATTATTACCTTTTATATTTAACTGGTCAGAATTATTTCACATCCCTATTCCTAAAATAAATATTTTGCAAGAAGAGCAGAGTAGCAAACTGGCTTAGCATAATTAGGATTTTTCCCTACTTAAGATCATCTTCCCTGAGCAAAATTTTGATTTTGTTAATAAAAACAAAAATTGAAAAAAAGAATGTGTCAGCTACTAGTGTCTTTACACATCATTTGAGCCCATCAAAATACCTAACAAGTTGAGACTCTCGAAGCAGCTTGGTTTATTTCCTTAACATTATTTATTTAGTAATACTGATTGAACGGCTAGTTTGTGCTATACTCTCAACTAGCCATCTGACCTAAAAATCTGACTGCATTAAAATAAACCAATTTGACTGCATTAAAATAAACCTCATGGTCCTGAGCCAAGATGGCAGCATAGGTAAACACCTACGCTGCTGCCTGGCACAACAATTTCAAAACTACAACTAAAAGACAGAACAGACATCATCCAGAACCGCAGGAAAGCTGGCTGAGTGGAAGTTCTACAGCTAGAAGGAAAGAGAGGGGCTCACAGAGACCCAGGGGAACTGCAAAAAGCTGAGGTACGGAGATGTGCAGGCTGAGAGAGCGGGTGCCCGAGTACCTGGCTGGCTTTCTCTGACGGGAGGGAAACGGAGACCCCCAACGGCATTGAACCCCTTATCCTACGACACTAAACCCCAGATCCAGCTGAAACTCATACGGGGAGAGTTTGGACTGTGAAAAGGGAGAAGTGCACAGAAACTTAGGGGAGTCGCAAAGGATAGGAGGTCTGGTCACGGTGGCGCGCATGCGCACACACAGGGCGCTGGCGCCACACTGAGGGCAGATTGCTGACTGTGCTGCTGGCTTTTGCAACTGGGAAGGAGACAGACCCTCCCAACTGTGCCACTTCTGAGTCCACTGGGCCCCTGTTTCGGGCGAAACCCTGGAGACCTAGACTCGTGTGGTCCTGGTGCGTAGAGGAGCAGGGGAGCTGGAAAGGCAGCGGTCTAGAGGCACTGCGGGCATGCGCACACAAGGACCACTCCAGCCATTACCCAATCACGTGAGACTCCGGGGCCGTGGAGGGCGGGGCTGACTGGAAGGCAAGGCGGTCCCTTAAGCCCTGAGACTCCACCCATCCCAAGCTCAACAGAGGCTTCTGTGGTTTTGCAAGTAAAAAAGTTTCCCCGACATAGTGAAAATGCCAAGACAAGGGAAGGGATCAAAAACAAAAGAAATGGAGGGAAAAAAACGACTGGATATAGAGTTCAAAACCATGCTTATAAGGTTTCTCAAGAATATGCTAGAAAAGGCGGATAAATTTAGCGAAAGCCTACTTGAGATACAAAAGAGCCAACTAGAGATG
>PVJN01034854.1:6922-22587 GCA_004026805.1 Lasiurus borealis | reverse complement strand
CTCCTAACTCATCTGCACCTGCATCAGAATTGTCAGTAAACCAGGTAAAGAAGCTTTCTGGTTCCTCATGCTGTCTCTTCCTGCTGGCTTTATTCTGTGTTTGACTTGAACGTTTTGTCAAATCCTTCCCAGATTTCCATTTGATTTCAGTGGACTTTGAAGATGGATCACCACTCTCATTCAGATGAAACTTTGGAAAGAACTTTATTTTTGAAGTAAGGATCTTCATCAAAATAAAAATCTATTCTGTAACTTGATTTTATATCTTCAAATTCTGTCATTTCAACTCTTGTCAAATAATTCAGTGCCTCTTCATCCTCTTCCCCAAGCAGTGCAGACACTTGTGGATGGTTAACAAAAGTTGTTACCCAAAAATTTGGGATTTTGGCAATCAATTCTGACCTCTTCTGAAAAAATGGTTGATGGAGTTTGTTATATTTCTGTTCTGTTTTCAAAATCTCCTCACTGGCTTGTTCATTAAGTCTGTCTATTTCATTTTGTACTTCATCGATATTTTCAATTGCTTCTTGCTGTTCTTTTTCTCCTTTCGGCACATCAGGAGGGGTCAGCTTCTTCTACGGTTTGGGGGATGGAAACAGTTTCAGTTTCTTCATTTGAGGTGAGAGTGAGGACTGGCATTTGGGGGCCATGCTGTGAAGCAAATCTGAGGATCTGATCTTGGGGAAGTCCCCGGGCTTGAAAGCACGCTGAGCACTCTATCTTGCTCGTTTTAAATGTAAGCAAACCTAAACTCACAGAAGTTGAATAACGTGTCCAAGTCACATCCAGTAAGTAGATTTGCACCCAAGTTGCTTAGACACAAACTCCCATGTTGTAGGCCAAAGTCTCAGAGGCCATTTTCCTTTGAAGGCCACCAGCCTTGGGTAGCACTAACCCTCACCAAGTGTCATAAAGACACTCCCACCCTCATATTAGTCACTAAAATGCCCTTCTAGCTTTGCTATGGAGCTGGCGGGTAGGGGGGTGAGAGACAGATTGAAAGGCAGAGGTACAGCCAAGCGCAGCTGAAGGAAAAGAAACAGGTGAGCCAGACAAACAGACAGAGGCTGGGTTTCTTAACTAGCAGGGACCCAGAACATGTCACCATCCTGCCACACCACATCCCCTCCAGCCTGGGCTCGGATCCCTTTGGTAGGAGGACCCAGTGGACATTGCTGTCCCCCTGTGCTTTCCACCAATCCAAGGCTCACTTATCCAAAGTCCACAGTCACAAAGAAAACCTCTAAGAGCCAGGGTTGAGGCTGGCACAGCCTCTGAGGGAAGAAACTATGGCGGTTTAAATAAATATGCGACAACACAGAGCTAAGAACTCCAGACTCAGCTGGAGCTGCATCTCAACACTCCCAAGCATCTTAAGCCACTTGACTTCATTGTAGCTCTTTAGCTACATTATGCATCAGATAACAGCTAGATCTTAATGAAAGCCAGTTACATAAATTTGTGAAAAACAGCAACAAAAGCACTTCTTATAACAGAAGACATCAGCTCCTTTATGTTTTACTGCTCTTGGCATGAAAGCAAGTTACGGAGAGCAAGTACTTCAGAGGACTACATAATTCTGGTATTTTTCACCTTAGCATCAGGGATGCTGGCTCCAAATATAATTTACCATTAACAAAGGGCAATGCATTTCTGATATCTTTTTCTTCCCCAGTCTTTTTTAGAGATTCAACACCCATCAGTGGATGAGGAGCATTTGCTCGCCTTTCCTCACAACTCTGGAAAACACATGTGCTACAAAAATTACCTGGACCACTAGACTGTGGCTTCATGAAAATACCACCTAGAAAGTCATACAAGACTCTTACCAGTCCCATCATAACACAGTCCAAGAAGATGTACCAGCATGCGGGGTTGTGGGGGCAGCAGTACAGAGTTGGGACTAAGACTCAAGCTCCAGAATTGGACTGCTTGGGCTTACACCCTGGCTCTGCACTTACTGCTTGCATCAGAACAGCCAAACCTCAATGCAACCTGTGAACCTGGGGCAAGCATTTTAACCCAAGCATCGGTCTACTCATCCCCAAAATGGAAAGACTGGTGGGATTTACCTCAACGAAGTGTCAGGGTGTTAAATGAGCCAACCAGTACAAAGCACTGTCATCCAAACCACTCAATGAAAATAAGTTATCATTATGAGATTTTTGTTATGATAAAAAAAAATACTGAGAATAATTGGGCTCATGAGTCAGGATTGCACATGTTAATTGTTATAATGAAATCCATGGCCATGGTCAGTGAATGTTATAAAATTTGCTTTTGCACCAAAGCCTCTGTGACATAACTTGACAAGAGCTGTGTCAGTCACTGCCTCACTCTGGGCCCTGTCCAGTTCTCCTTCTCTAAAGTGAGTTAGACTCAGGCTCTCTGAGGTCCCTTCCAGCTCTGACACTGTATTGGTGGGAGAGGAGAAGGCAGGAAGGATCTGCATGGTCTACACTTTCTTGGGAGATAGGAAATCTCTGCTTGTCATTGATCACCTGACCTGGGCTGCCAATTTTTCTCTATTCACAGTCTCCCCTCCTCCAAGAGGCTGTCCCAACTTTCCTTGGTAGGATGGGAGAGCCAGAATAAAGGCCCCATTGCCCCCTCACACACTCATGCAAACATGTGCACGCATGCACACACCTCTTGTGCCTCCCACCTTGGTTGCAGAGATCAGGATGATTGAAGTCTCCTCTGGGGGCAGAGCCTGTACCAGCTGGTGCCTCCAGTGGAAGAGGCTGTTAACCCTCCCACAAATAGTCTGCAAATGGAGAATAGCTGGATTCCTAGAAGGAAGAGGAGGAAGCAGGTCTACTTTACCCCACCTCCATCCCACTTGGACCAGTTCTCTTGCTCAGCTTTCTCCAATGCAGGCACTTTAGCCAAGTTTAGGCTGATGTCCAGGCACAGTGGAATGAGGACAGGAAGTATAAGACACAAGGACCCCTAGCCTGGGAAGCTGCTCTTTAGCATTGTCTCCCTGACACAGAAGAAAATCGAAGGATACTCTCTCAGCCACAGGAAGACACGAAAGAAGGTAGCTGTCTGCAACTTAGGAAAAGAGCTCTCACCAAGAATCAGCTGGCACCTGGACCTTGGACTTCCCAAGGTCCAAGAACTATCAGAACTATGAGAAATAAATGTTTATTGTTTAAGACCGCTCTCTCTCTCCCTCCCCCCCTCTCTCTCTCTCTCTCTTTCTTTCTTTCTCTCTCTCTCTCTCTCTCTCTCTCTCTCTCTCTCTCTCTCTCACACACACACACACACACACACACTCACACACACACACACACACTCACACACACATACACACATTCACACACACATACACACACTCACACACTCACATACACACACTCTCTCATACACACACACACACTCACACATACATACACACAAACAAAAATGAGCTGCTGGCTCAGGACAAAGGACAGTGTATGGTGGCTGAGTCCTGACCACAGGCTCACTGTCATGTCACCAGCCTCTCTGAGCCTCAGTTTCCCTAGTTGAGCTTCACACCCATTACTCCCCCCACCCTGCCACTCCACTGGGTGATCAGGATTGAGATAACATTACTGAAGGATTAAAATGGTTTCGAGAACAATCACAAGGATCAAGATGAAGTGATCCATACCATTTCAAAGCAGTAATACTTTGAGCTCATCTGCCACATCAGGTTACCAGATTTGAAGAAAGATTCCCGTTCCCTTTCCCCCAGGGAGCTCATATGTCCCATCACTCCTTCAGGCTCCCTCAGATGGGACTTCAGACCTGCTTCACATGCATGCCAAGGAGCTCATTAGCCTCTCCTATTACAAACCTCCCAGGGCTATGTTTGCTGAATCATATCTTCTCAGGAGCTCCACAGAGACAAGGCATGGGACTGCCCTACACAAGGTGGTGGATCACCTTTGCTTGATGAACAAACATCATTTGTTTCCCCACATCCACTGTAGCCTCTGGGAACTAGGGCCCTCCCAATCTCCCAACCAGCAAATAAGAAGAGTTGGCCTCCGGCGCTTGACTCTGGGGCCACCAGGTGAGCCAGGCTAAATCAACTTGTTCCTGATTTTACTGCTTCAGTAAAATATAGGCAATAATCTCTGCCTATCTGATTCCAAGGGATATTTTAAGAAGCAAAATTAAAATACTTGGAGTGGAAAGCATTATTTATATGCGAGCTATTAAAAAAAAGTTTTGCAACTCTTTTCTCTTGTATTACTTGGTGTATAATGATTTTGGATGAAGAGAAGACCTCTTTAGGGGGTCCACTATTCTAATGGAGAAAGGTCAGATCAATGAAGGAAAGGGCTAGATGTGTGAAACTTAGAAGAGGTCTTGTGGCCACTTGGACCAAATTCTATAGCAGGAAAGGCTTACAGAAGTATCGTGGGTGCTTTATTTCCTTGCCCAATTCCACCACTAGCCAACTGTGGTCCTCATGGAGACCCTGTCTAAGATCCCAAGTCAAGTGGTCAATCATAAACTTGCTGTGAAGTCAACCTCTAAAACTCACACCAATATCATGGGACAGATCCAACCTCTAATGCAGGCTGTCCAAATGGTGGCTGTGACTCAGTTTCCTGTCTCTAAAGAGGAGAAGATTCCTGTCATCTCACGGTCCCAGACCAACTGGGTAAACAGGAAACACAAATAAATACTCAACCCTCATTGTTTGAACCCTCACACTGCGTTCACACTGGGTGCTGGGTGAAGACCAGCCACCATCATCATGCTGTACAAGTAGAGCGCTCTGCGCATGGGAAGGTATGCAAAGCACTTTCCAATGTGCTCCTTGTTGTTGCCATTGGCAGGAACTTTAAAAGGCTCTAGATGGAAGCATTTCCTGTAGATTTTAACTCAATTCTCTCCCTTCAAAACTTGATTAAAAGGAAATAAAATAATAATTTCGGTTAGTGATTCTCCCACTTCAATAGCTCCTGGTCCCAGCACTCCTCGGCCTGCCAGCACAAAATGTCATGTCAAGCATTCATTAAAAGCAATTTGTATTTTTAAAAATAGTGAAACATCTGCATATAATGTCGCTTTATCATGATAATTAGGCGAATTGGCTCCTAAACAAAATGCAAAATCATTTCAGGAGGATTTATAGTCACCATAAGATGAACCTTGCAGAGCAGGCCCTGGTCAGGTCAGCTGCACCTTGTGCATTATTTAGCAGGGCTACTGGGCAGGCACCAGGAGGGACAGTGTGATAGTAGCACCCTTGGTCTGTCCCCACTGATTCTGTTGGGTGGTTCCAGCTCTTAGAATCCAGTCTAAGAACTTAGGTCCCTGTCATCTTTGCTTTCTTGGAACACTTCCAGTCTTACCTAACAGCAGGGCATCTATTTACTCTACCTGTAGGAGGTACCAGCCTGCTAGTACATCCTGGATCACAGAGCTCTCTTCATCCTGCCCCAGATAAGCTTTCAAAGCTCCAGAGACAGTTTTCAGAGTTTATCACATAGAGAGAAGGAGAAGGACCCTTATCCCCTCAGTGATGCTTATTTATAAGCACCTGGTAAATAAATGTCTTTTATCATATTATTCCCTTGAAGAGCTAGCATTCCCTTACAAGGAAGTGTGTCTTCTTAAATCAGACAATGTGATTTCTGTCATTCACCCTATTTCCTTTTTTGCCATGGCTGCCAGACATCTCAAAACTAAATTTAATATTTCACTGCAGCCACATAAGTAGCCTAGATTTTTAGTATAATCATCTCTGCTCCTTCTTCTATATGGTTTTGGGCTTTTATTTTATGTCTTATTTAATGCATGCTAGGTTGGAACTAACATCAACCTCCATTTCAGAAGGATAGAAGGGATCTTACAATGTTTTAGGGAGTTGGAAGTGGCCCAAATCCATTAATGAGCTGAACCATAGACCAATATTCCTAATCAAAATTCTTGTGGTGTTAGAACATTCCCAAAAGGGAAGTGAGGAGAGAATTCTGATATTATTTATTGAGTGCCTTCTTTGTCCCAGTCACCTTAAATATCTTATTTCATTTAATCTTCACTACAACCCTATGAGATCAGTCCTTATAACCCTCAATTGCCACATCTAGAATCTGGAAACAGGTTTCTTATTCAAATTCTTATACTTAATTAGTGGAGCTGAGAATGGATACAAAATATATCTGATTTCAGAGCACATATCAGATCACTGCTAGTCTATACCGTGCTTTTGTATACAAAGCAAGGCACCCCTCTGGGAGGACACAGTCTTACAGTGACAAGGACACTAACATAATGTGAATATGCATAATCTACAGAAGGGGCAATACTAGTAGTCCTGCCAGTTCATTCTTAGAAACAGCCCTGAGATAGGCAGGCACTCCAATTCTCACCAAGATCCTTGATCTCATTTTGGGGGACAACAATGAACCATGTTCTCTACTACTATACATATAGATGGAGGTATGTAACCACTCCTGCTGAATGAAATGAAGGCTGGGATTATATATGTCACTCCCCTCTTGGTCTATAAACTCCTAAGACTGGCTGAAGGGAGCCCTGGCTCAAGGGAACACTTTGAGGACCAGAGAAGGATGGAATCATGAATTAGGAGTGGTCTTGAGTCCCTGAATGACTTTGTGGAGCTAAGCCCATTTCATCTTCAAACCATGTTGAACTGCAATATGAATTAAAAATATATACTTTCATTGTGTTTAGGCTCCTGGAATTTGGGACTTATTTGTTGTGGTGCTTGACTTACCCTAATGCAAGCCCAAACTCTTTCTTCCTTTTAACGAGCTTGCCTGAAAAGATCCAGATGGCCTATGGTTAAAAGCAGAAAGATTCTGATTCAAGACAATGGAGCTGTGGAGAGATGATTTCCTTTTCTTATTCCTCTAAGTAACATTTTCCCCAGGTCACCCCTACTTGATGTCCAACCTTCAAACATGTCAAGTGAATCTCACTTTCCATCCAGAGCCTCAGTCATAATTATGAATCATAGAACTGCAGGGTATTTGAGCTTAAAGTCACCTGTGAGATGAAAGTTTAAAGACTGAAAAAAAACTAAGGCCAAGATGTATAGCTTGCTTGAGGCCTCAGAGCCAAAGCTAACACTCAAGGCTAGTGATGGGTCCAGGGACCTTTCCCTCCCTGATTGGATGGAAGCCATGCTCAAACAGCTGAACAGAGGAGGGCAGATGAACCTGCCTATAAACCCTTGCTAGGAAAGTAACCAGTGTTCACATGGAATCTGCTTCTGGTGCCCTCCACTGGTCAAACTTGCTGTCTTCCTCTGGCAGTCACGTGCAAATTAAAGGACTCTGAATAATGATGGAGCTATGGCAATACTCTAGGTATCTGTGGCCACAATCAGTGCCTACATTAAAACCCTTTGAGACTATGAGCTATTTCCTCTGGCACATCCCAACATTTTCCAGACAATGGATTCTGCCTCCCGTACAAATGTAATGTCACTTCAGGCAGGGACACTTGAGTTGACTTCTCTTTCACCAAGCTCAGCTCCCCAAATCTCACCCTCCCTCCTTCTTCTGACTCATCTATGCTATGAAAAGACACAATGTCTTCTCTATATGGCCCCTACCTCCTTTTTAAAAATATTTAGTCTCCAGTTCACACTGAAATTAGCATTTGTTTTGCAGCAACATCAGAAGAGGAAAGAAAGAACTCTATTCGAAGAAGAGATAATAAAAACTTCCATGTAAAAGACACCAGAGTGGAAAATGAAGAACGGACTGAGAGGCCAGGGGGCTTATTCCAGCCTCTCTCTGTACGCTGCTCTGAAGAAAAGATTGCTGAGGACAAGTCTGGTCTGGCAGTGTCCAGTGTGCTGAATAGGGAACCAGAGAGTAATTGTAATTCCGTTCTCTGTTCCAAAGGCAAATTTCTCTGAGATGGGGAGGACCCTCTGCCTGACACTAAGCCTCAATTTCCCCAGCTCTGTAAAGCTAATCCTATATAATAAAAGAGTAATATGCAAATGAACCATCACCCCACCACACTCACAAGCCATGCCCATCAGCTAATCAGGAGCAAGTATGCAAATTAACCCAAACAAGATGGCTGCAAACAGGAGGCTTGGGTTGCCCCCAGCGATGAAGGAAGCAAAGCTTTCTGCACACCCTGGCCAGCCCAGACCTCCACTCTAGGCTACAAAGTTCCAATTATAGAAGATAAATAAATCCCAGATACCAGGGCCTCTGTTTGGGTCACTGGGAGATGTGGCTGGCTTGAAAACCACCACAGGCCCCTTGCCCAAGCTGCCCCACAGCCCAAGGGAACCCCCACCCTTATCCTGGACACCCTTCAGGCAAACCAGCCGGCCCCCACCTGTGCACCAGACCTCTATCTTATCTAATAAAAGAGTAATATGCAAATTGACCATCACTCCAATACACAAGATGGCTGCCCCCATGTGTCAGAGCTAGCTGCCCCCATATAGACACAAGATGGCCACCACAAGATGGCCAGCAGGGGTGGGCAGTTGGGAGGGACCAGGCCTGCAAGGGAGGGCAGTTGTGGGCAATCAGGCCAGCAGGGGAGGGCAGTTGGAGGGCATCCAGGCCTTCAGGGGAGAGCAGTTGGGGGGGGACCAGGGCTGTAGGGGAAGGCAGTTAGGGGCATTAGGCTGGCAGGGGAGCAGTTAGGCATCAATCAGGGTGGGAGGGTAGTGGTTAGGGGGTGATCAGGCTGGCAGGCAGAAGTGGTTAGGGGCAATCAGGAAGGCAGGCAGACAAGCAGTTGGGAGCCAGCAGTCCTGGATTGTGAGAGGGATGTCCAACTGCCTGTTTAGGTCCCAGATTGGAGAGGGTGCAGGCTGGGCTGAGGGACACACACACCCATGCACCAATTTTGTGCACGGGGCCTCTAGTGACTAAATAATCATGAAAGTCAGAAATAACATTTCATTTCCAGTTCACTTTGCAGAGGAGCAAACCCAGTTCCAAAGAGAGAGAGGACCCACCTAACTACAATCTTGAAGCTCAAAACAGGTTCCCAGTCCTCAGGCCAGACCAACCTTGCTTTCTTTTGTTTGCACAGGGAAGGTAGCTCTCCATCTACTTGGATGCAGGCCTAGCTATCAGCAGAGCAACTGATCAAGCAACATTTTGGAGTGCTTTATCCACAAGATTCAGTACTCAGGAATTTCAGTGTGCACTGAACAAAGTAAGGATGATCCAGGATGTCTTGAATGAGCCTGGAGCTGTGGAGCAGGGGACCCTGGATTCCAGACAACTCTACTAATAATGCCCTTCATTATTTATAAAGTAATTGTTTATTGAAGCATCACTGTCTTCGTTATCCAGGTCCCAGGGTGCTCCTTCATGGATGCCTGCCTTGACATCCTACCTAATACTGCACCCTGATAATCTTATAAAGAAGTAGGCCAGGCCTATCACTCACACAGGACATTATGAGTAGAGTTGTCTGGAATCCAGGGTTTCCTCCTCAGCACATACACTGGCCTGCCTGTGTCCCTGCCTGATAATATAATCCACATTTTCATTTTAGTTTATTTCTAGAGAGGAGACTCTTAAAGTGACTCTCATCCAATTCCTTTATTTTTTTTTTTTTTGCAACCATTTTACAAAAGCAAAACTCAAAGAAGGTAAATGAAATGAACTTCAGAATTGCTCCCAGACTGGCCCTTGTGTTCTTGCCCAAGTCTGGGGGTCTCACAGAAAAGGGAGGACCTGCAGACTCCCCAGGACTTGCTGGGGGTATGAAAGGAGCCTTGGTGCCGAGCCAAGGCAGAGCTGGGATCTAGGCTGCTTCGGGGCCCCAATTCTTATCTGCAGTTCCCTGAAAGCCTCCTTACATGTGGATCCTCCTCTAAATGGCAAGCATTTGGGCTAAAGTCTTAAGCGTTGGTGGTGTCTCTGAGCTCAGCTACCAGGAACTGGTCACAGCTCCTGCTTCAGAACCACCTGGGGAGTGTTCTGCAGGTCCCTAGGCTTTACACAGACTCACCAAACAGGTCTTCAGGAGGGAGCCCAAAAAGATAGGTCTATTTATTCATCCTAAACTAATACCTTCCTATGCACATAAAACAAAATGAAATGAAATCCCAATGCCTGAGCACACCTGCAGGACCCTACAGGAATCCCACCTTCCCTCTCACCACTGCCTCCAACCTCCTCAGCACATACACTGGCCTGCCTGTGTCCCTGCCTGAAAGCCTTTGTACTTATTTTTTCCCTCTGCATTGAGCAGTTCTCTTCCCAATCTTTTCATGGCTGCATCCTCTTCATTATTTATAAAGTAATTGTTTATTGAAGCATCACTGTCCCAGGCTGCTCCTTCATGGATGCCTGCCTTGACATCCTACCTAATACTGCACCCTGCCCATTGAGTCCTTAAAGGCAGCATCTTTGTATCACTCCCTCTGTATCCCCAGCAATTAGAACAATGTCTAACATGTCATAGGTCTTCATAAATATTTGTCGAATGACTGAATGAATGATATTACTCTGTTTTATTCAGACATTCTCTTATTTATTACCTAACTCCCCAACTCGAATGAGAGTTTGGTGGAACAGACACCTGTCAGTCTTGTTCCCACTGTATCCTCAGTGCCTGGAGTAGTATCTGACCCATAGTAGTTACTCAATAAAGAGTTTTTGAATGAATAGATACACAAAGTAATGTTTGAGAATCCTTGAGCTGGAAACACCATTGAACAGGGAAGAGGGTAACTGTTTCCATCAACAAACATATTCCCTGTCATGCAAGTGGCTGGGAAAAATTTTTAAAGGCATGAAACATGTACCTTCCCCCCACAACTTGCCCACAGATTCACGGAGGTGTCATTTATTCAGTTGTTTGATAAATATTTATGAAAATCTATGACACGCTAGGCATGAACAAATTAGTGCAAGTTCTTCAATAAGGGGTGAACAAGATGTTAAGTCACCCTTTATTGAGGTACAAAGCAAGAAGCCACCCTCTATTTTAGGCAACCAGGCAGTCTTCAGAGAGGATGTGATGTTTGATACTGGCTTTTAAGTAGAGATTGAAGTACTACAGCCCAGCCAGTGTGGCGCAGTGGTTGAGCATCAACCTATGAACCAGGAGATCATGGTTCAATTCCTGGTCAGGGCACATGCCTGAGTTGCAAGCTAGATCCCCAGTAGGGGGTGTGCAGGAGGCAGCCAATCAATTATTCTCTTTCATTTCCCTCTTCCTTTCTCTCTGAACCCAATAAAAATAAAAACAATTAAAAAGATTGAAGTACTAAAAAGACAAAGTAAAGCAGGAAGGTGGAGACACTGAAAAACACATTCAAAGAAAGAATGGTTTGAAAAGAGGGAGTAGGTGGAGGTGATGAGTTAGATGAGGTGGTTGAGGCCAGGCCATAGTGAGTTTAATTTTGACCCATATATCAAAAGTTCCCAAATTATTCAAGTGGGAACAGTCTCCCCATTTTAAAGGCTCTTTAAAAACATGCTGTATTAAGATCAAATATTCATTCATACAGAATAAATAAAACTTCAAAGTTCAAAAAAATAACCTAAAATCTATGTTTTCACTCCAGAAACATGAGACAAAGATCAGCAATCATAATTTGAAGGGAAAATAATTTCTCTGTTTCACTGGCCATCATTTGATAAGTATATTTTTAAGTTGATTGATTATAAAAGCATAAGAAACATGTAACTATATTATGTACAAAGCTTTTGAACAAATCTGTTTGGTATTGCATTGATGATAATAGCATTTACCTGTATTTTGAAATAACACTTGTGTCTACTGGATGTATTCACAGTGCACGAAACAGGTTGCGCACCAAGCTCCAGCTCTCCAAGGCCCTCAGTCAACAGGGAATCACGGCTGAAGGTGATAGCAGGCCATGGAAGAAAGGGGAGCAGAAGCTGATTTTGATGGGATTTGGGGAAAGGTAGTGTTTGGAGTAAAGGGATCAGTGAGAAAGAGACTATAGACCTCAGGCCCCTTCTCTCTCCATACCCAGTCCCAGCTCTGAATCTGCAAGCAAGTGATGTCCCAAAGATAAGGTGAACCAAACTGCTTTCCTGCTGATTTTCAACCCCTGAGTCATGGCCATCAGAATGGGAGAAATTCTTCAATGACTCGCACACAGTCCTGCAGGCTGGGCCCCATACTCAACAACTAACATTTTGGTGACTTTCCTCCTAGACTTACTGCCACATATCCTCTCTCCCACTCTCTATATGATGAACATTGCTGTGTCAGAAAACACTTTTGTAACGGCATGATTTTTAGTTGTCACATAATATTCCCCACCATAAACGTCCCATAATTCACCATTCTCCTTTGTTGAATGCTCAGCGAGTCTCCAATATCTCACTGTTATAAATAGCGCTATGACACATATCCTCGTTCATTAATCTTTGTGCACACTCTGATTACTTCCTTGGGGCAGATTCCTAGCCGTGTGATTGCTGGAATGTTTGCCATTGTGATGGATTTTGCATCACATGGCTAGCCCCCTGCCTGGTGTCCTAGTGGCAAAAGATAAATACCCAGGAAGGGATACATGTGGGGGAAAAGGAGCTATAAGTGAGCACTGTCTGGCACATACCTATGGAGAGGAAACACTTCTCAAGGGCTCAACTGGGTGACTGGCAAGGCTATGTATTTGTTCGTAGATTTACCTGACTTCTGCTGCCCAAAGGGGACTGACCTAGGATAAGAAGAACTAATATGTCAGATGAAAACGTCAGAGGGAATAGGGAAGAGTGCAGGGCCTCAGCTACAAGACCCCAGGAGAATGAAATAGGAAGGACAAGGGGTACCGCCTTGTTGGGCTCCTACCTCCAAGATGGCCAGATAAAATACAAGATGCCTGCTGACATCTGAATTTCCAATACACAACGAATAATTTTTTTTTTTTAGTGTAAATGTGCCACATGCAATTTTGGGGATATTCTTATACATTTTTTTAAAAATCACAGTTGATCTTAAATTCTAACTTAACAGGCATGCTGGGTTTTCTTTGCTAATTTGACAACTCTGCCTGCTGCACCATTATTGCAAACCAGCTGTAATTTGGGGGTGAATGTGAATTGAGGTGGCACAATCTTGATGCCCATGAAATTGAAAGCACTTGGTGCAGGAAGAGAGGGCTACAGCTTCTTCCCAATGAGGGGATTAATTTTGGGGAGCTCAGCTCAAGGATTCCCTCCTTCAGAGAAGCCACAGGGCCATGAAGTGGTTCTGATGGCAGCCTCTTTGGGGCACAAGGCTCAGGGGTGCTAGGATCACCAAGAGAAGAGACGGAGAGAGCACATGGCTATCATGAGGGAGGCTGGTCCCCTTGCCGTTGGTGCAGGTGGACCGTGAGGGAGGCAGCTGAAAACACACTGATGCCAAAGTCCCTGAAACACAATTCTCTCACTGACTTCACTTTTGCCCTCAAATTGCTCTATTTAAAGGAAGCGAAGCGCCTCTCCCTCCACACACAGAGCACCTTCCTCTGCTGTGCCTCCGCAGTCTCTCGCACAATATGCTCTAAATTAATAGCTTTGGGAGATAATGGCTTATGAAGCAGAAGTTTGTATGCTGCCAGGGGAAATGTGCTGCTCCTTATTATGCAGCTATATGTTGTTTGCAGTCAGATTAAGAGCAAACAAGGTTAAATGCACACAGAGAAATTTCTGCTCGGCGACCTACTGCCTCAATTTCCCTTCTCTGGCCCTGTTTTCGCTGTTTCTTTACTTCCATTTTTCTCCTTGTCCTATGTGCCTCCTTCCTTCCTTTCTCCCTCACTGAGCTTCTCTCTTGTTTGTTTTCTCTTCCCTTCTTCTCTATTCATGTGCTTTACTGGTTTTCTCATCAGTCATTCTTTCTCTTTTCTTTGAGGCAGGAGAACAGCCCAACCAAAAACATATTTAAAATTGTTAGAATGGGAAATTGCCTCCAAAATCATTTGCAAGGAAACTGAGGCACTTAAAGGTGAAGCGACTTTGGGAAGTTAGCACAGTTTCTAGCACTTAGGATTGGAGTCCAATCTCCCTTCTCAAAATAAGGTTTCCCTTCCACTGTACGCAACCCCTTCTCATAAAGTATGGCACCACGTGACATATTGAGTGGCTTTCTGTTGTGCATTGAATTGTGTCTCCCCAAAATGATTTGTCTGCATCCTAACCACCACACCTATAAATGTGACCTTTTTAACAGATGTAATCAAGTTAAGATGAGGTTATACTGGAGTAGGGGACCCTAAAACCAATGACTAGTGTCCTTATATATAAAAAGGCCATGAAAACACAGGATCATAGAGACACACAAGAAAGCCATGTGACAATGGAGGCAGAGACTGGAGGATGCAGCTATAACCCAAGGAATGTAGAGGGTCGCTTATCACCCCAGAAGCTGGAAGCCAGGCAGTGACCAAATTCTCCTTCAAAGCCAGCCACCAGAGGAACCAACCCTGCCCACACCCTGTTTTTAAATGGCCTCCAGAACTATGAGAGAATTCATTTCTATTGTCTTATGTCACCAGTTTATGATGCTTTGTTACAGCAGCTGCAGGAAGCTAATACATTTTCTTGTGCTCACCCTGCTGCAGACCCTGGAGCAGACTGGAGACTATAGTCTGTGGTTGGTCAGCCCGACTCTGTCCCTGCCACCACGCTGCCTTGATCTTGTAGAGAAAAAGTGCTGAATGAATGTCTAGCATGGGGAAGAACCTGGGTCTGGATTTTTTTTAGATAGAAAGCAATGCAAGGCATGGTCTCTGCCTTCCAGATGCTTCTGTAAGAATAGGATAAAGAAGGCCTTACTAAAAGAAGGGTATAGGGTTTCTGAAAGAGGCTAGCGGCTTCTGCCCAAATCAAAGGACTTCTCAATGAAATCTCCATCCAGAGGAAAAGGAGAGCAGCCCCATGTCTCCAGAGCAGATGCCCCTCAGACGGTGCCTCTGAGAAGAAGCGGACTCCAAAGGGCAGTAGAAATCATGCCCATGAGCCCACCCGTGGGACATTTCTATGAGCCAGCAGCTACCTGTGGCCCAGAAAGGCTGCCTCGGGCTGTGTCTAAAGGCCCACAGCCTGCCTTACCACCTGTCCCTGAGGTACCTGACCACTCCCCAGAGCTGGTCTTTGCTTAACCCTGAGCAAGTGAGGAAGGATTGGTGAATGCCTGCATTCTGTTCTGCAAAAAAAACTAGTGAAACAGCACATGAGACAGGGGCTAAAGCACAAAAATACATAAATAGATACCAGTGAGCATAATGATGGGAGAAGCCATATAGGAGTGTTTTTCATGCTGGACAAGGGATACAGCAGCATGATTTCCCCAAGGGATTGATTGGTGAAGTCTCGAGAGTGATCCTGTTGAGTCACTTGGGAGGTAAAAGCTGGTCCTGAGACCGCCACAGTATCACTTGTCTGGTTTTGCTGTTTTTTTCTGGGCCTGGAGCTGAAATATAACCTGGGGGTAAGGTTCTTGAGGAGGACTGAGTCCGACTGGAGGGCTGGTCCTAGAGGCTGGGTGAGAACTCCATAGCTATTCCCTATCTTTCATCAGTGAATAGTTGGAAAGGTCTATAGATGTCTAGGAGAGAGAGAGAGAGAGAGAGAGAGAGAGAGAGAGAGAGAGAGAGAGAGAAGAGAAGAGAAGAGAAGAGAAGAGAAGAGAAGAGAAGAGAAGAGAAGAGAAGAGAAGAGAAGAGAAGAGAAGAGAAGAGAAGAGAAGAG
>PVJN01034853.1:0-22716 GCA_004026805.1 Lasiurus borealis | reverse complement strand
CATGTCAAGTGCCCGCTTCCCGGGAGCTCGTCTGGCATGCAAACACTTGGTGATTAAGCGAGGCTTACTTAATTAAGCACTTGGTAATGACACTTGAAGCAGAGAAGGGTGGATTAGGCGGCCGCCCCGCGCGGGGGACGTGAAAGGCGCCTTTACGTGGGGTGGAGGGGAGACACAGACCAGGATCCGAACGGGGGGGGCTCCCCGGCTGGGTGCTGGCAACGGTGATACCATCACTCCTTCCCTCGCTCATTCCTCTGCATTCACAGAGACCGTCTAGGATCCTGGGTAAATAGTGAATGATATCGATGGTAACAGTGCCAGGCACCATGCTAATGAGTCTGGTGAAGAACAGGGCAGTGAATACGATCCGGCGACTATATATCCTGCTTCCCCGAAAGTAAGGCATCCCCCTGAAAATAAGACCTACTTCCCGTTTTGCCTCTCGCCCATCAGTGAGCTGATTGGTGATGATAACGACTACTGTACTGTACACAGGTCATACATTTTCTTTCTTTTTTTTTTTTTTTTTGTTCAACAATAAATGTGTACCGTCTTCTTCTTCATGGGAAAATAAGACCTAGCGCCTCTTTGGGAGCAAAAATTAATATAAGACACTGTCTTATTTTCGGGGAAACAGGGTAGGCACTGAGCTGCTACAAGCATTATCGGATGACGATGCGTGTCAAATTCAAGAACAACTTGCAGAAAGATTAAACATTGCTCAGAAAACAAGCAATTTCTGATCGTTTACAAGCAATGGGAAAGATTTCAAAGGAAGGAAAATGGTCGCCACATCAACTGAACGAAAGACAAATGGAAAACCGAAAAGTCATCAGTAAAATGTTGCTTTAACGGCATGAAAGGAAGTCTCTTTTGCATGGAGTTGTGACTAGTGAAGAAAAGTGGATTTATTTTGAGAATCCCAAATGCACAAAATCATGGGTTGATCCAGTTCAACCATCAACATCGACTGCAAGGCCAAATCGCTTGGGAAAGAAGACAGTGCTCTGTGTTTGGTGGGATCAGGAAGGTGTGGTGTATTATGAGCTTCTACAACCAGGTGAAACAGTTAATACTGATCACTACCAATAACGAATCAATTTGAACCACGCTTTGATCGTGAAACCACCAGAATGGGCCAGAAGACACGGCAAAGTAACTTTGTTTCATGATGACGCACCATCACACACTTCAAAACCATTGAAGACACGTGAAAAGATCTTGCCTGGGAAGTATTAGCCCAACCGCCGTATTCACCAGACCTTGCTCCTTCAGATGACCACTTATTCCGATCAATGACACATGCACTCTCTGAGCAGCACTTCAAAACATACAAAGAAGTGGAACATGGGGTCTCTGAATGGTCTGCCTCAAAACAAGAAAAGTTCTATTGGGACGGTCTCCACAAATTACCCAAAAGATGGGGAAATGTATAGCTAGCGATGGCCATTACTTCGAATAAAGCCCTTTTGATGTTTCTCTTGAAATTATCATGTTTTCTTTGACTACAAAATCTGCATTTTTTTAACCGGTTTATAGCTAATCTGCATTTTTTTTAAAAAATATATTTTTTATTGTTTTTTTTTTTTTTACAGAGAGAAAGGGAAGATAGAAACATCGATGAGAGAGAGACATTGATTAGCCGCCTCCTGTACGCCCCCTACTGGAGATGTGTCCCCAACCAAGATACATGTCCTTGACCAGAATCGAACCTGGGACCTTTCAGTCTGCAGGGCAATGACGCTCTATCCACTGAGCCAAACCAGTTTCGGCTAATCTGCATTTTTAACCGGTATCCCCATTTTTACCCGGCTCATAGCTCCCCATCCGCACACCCACCTTGGGGAAGAGAAGGAAAGCAGGAGAACCGGGGATCCCCATGAGCAGGAGAGAAGAACCCGGGCGGGCGTAGTGAGAACACGAGGTTTGAAAAACTCTCTCTCAGCGTTTCCTGGCCCGGAGCGAGGCCGGAAAGCAGACTCTCGGAGACACCCTGGGAGAAGCTGTTTGTCTAGCAGCCCCTGCCAGCGCCTGGCCTGGGAAGGGCAGGGCCTGGGGGGGTGTAGGGGGGAGGGAGGGGAGGCCGATGATGAGATTTCCAGCTCAGGCAGGTGGAGCTGCTGAGACCTGCACACATTCATCACCCGCCCGGCCAGGATCTAGGCTCCCACCGGCCCCAGTCTCTGCATCTGTGAGACAGGACCACGTGGGTTGAGGCAGCACCATACCGTGTGTTCAGCCTAAGCAGGGTGGGGGGGCTGCATGCAAGTTGGAATTTCTTTCCCTTTCAAAGGGATATTTATTTGGTTGAGGAAGGCATTTCCAGGCCTGACACCCCCGGGCCCCTGTCGCATTCAGATGAACAACAGCCGAGTCTGGGACGAGCAGGTGCCTGAGTGCAGATAAATGTTGCCCTCAAGGCCGAACCCTTCAACAAGCTCAGGGATGAGGGGGCTTGGGGTCAGTGCTGCCGCCATGGTAAACGGGGTCCCCCCCAAAACCTCTCCCATGACTCCTCAAGGTTTGCACCCAAAGTGCTTGTTCTAGAGCAGGGGTTCTCAACCTGTGGGTCGCGACCCCTTTGGGGGTCGAATGACCCTTTTACAGGGGTCACCTAAGACCATCAGAAAATGCAGATATTTACATCCCGATGCATCACAGTAGCAAAATTTCATGGTTGGGGGTCACCACCACATGAGGAACTGTATGTAAGGGTCTCGGCCTTAAGAAGGTTGAGAACCACTGTTCTAGAAGGTGTGTTAGGGGGTGTTAAGGCTGTGCAGAACTGGAGCTGGATCTGACAAGGTCCAGGTGAGCAGGAGTACGCCTAGTTGAGCCCCCAAAGCCAGTAACGCAAGTCATAGTGGCGCCATTTATTATTACTACTATTATTATTATTATATTATTATTATTACATTGGGCAATCACTGTGTTCTTAACCATCTGCAAGACTGCAAATCTTGCAGTTTGACACACGTACCTGTAAAAAGTTAATCAACAGCCGGAAACATCGGCCTGTGGACTGAAAGGTCCCAGGTTCGATTTCGGTCAGGGGCATGTACCTTGGTGGCGGGCACATCTCCACTATGGGGCGTGCAGGAGGCGGCTGATTGATGTCTCTCTCTCATCGATGTTTCTGACTTTCTATCCCTCTCCCTTCCTCTCTGTAAAAAAATCAATAAAGTATATATATATTTTAAAAAGTTAATGAACGTTCCAGGAAGATGCCCTGCATTGATCCTGTGGTTTTGTGGTCCCATGAGGATATAGCACATGTCCCTTGAGGTCCCGCAAGACATGCGTGAGAGTCACATCCTACAGAGTCAACATCAGCCCCTTGGGTTGCTCTGCAGAAACTCCCCAAGGGGACCCTGTCTCCCCCAGGTTCTCATCTCTTACCCCTCTTTTCTGGCTGACCACAAAGCCATCGCTGTGTCCCCTGGCACAGCCACCTTGGTTCTCCTCACACCCTCTCTCCGCCTGGACCGCCCTCCCTCTGTGCCCAGCGTGCTGGCTGCAGCCCCCGCCTCCCTCCTCTGTTGAAGGACCTCGTTGGAGAGGCTGTTTCAGGCCCGTACCCCTCCACCCAGCAACGTTCCCGGCTCCATGAATATTCATCTCCATCTATAAACATGCATCTATTCATTAGGCAAAGCTCCCTGAGGACCAGGCCTGCACCAGGCACTGCGCCGAGCCCCGAGAAGCAGACATAAATAACCTAGAAACGCTGAGCCCAGCCTTTGAGCAAGCCCGTCTGCAGACATGGGGACACCAGCTATGCAAGGGATGAGTGGATGAATGGGAAGAGGGGACAGCACTGGGCGTGGCAACCTGGAGCTCTGGGTTGGAGTCCTACAGGGGCTGCATTTTAGTCTACTCAAGCTGCTTCACTAGCCTCTCAGCTGTGGAGGTTAGGAGTCCAAGGTCAAGGCTCCAATGGATTCCGTTTCTGGACATGAAGTAGAATCTAGTCCTGCCTTACAGATGGTCACCTTCTCACTCTGTGCTCAGGGCCTTTCTTCAAGAAGGAGGGGGGAGGCATTTTTTAATGTCTCTTCTTACAGGGACACTAATCCTCTCTGATCAGGGCCCCACCCTTCTGACCTCATTTGACCTTAATCATCTCTTTACAGGCCCTATCTCCAAATACAGTGGCACTGAGGGTTACAGCTCCCACATGTGAATTTCTCAGGCACACAATTGAGTCCATAGATGGCGCCTACGTAGTGGTGGCACTTCTGTGGACTGGTTTCCCACCCTCTGTGCCGCCTTCTTACCAAAGGCCTATGAAGAGGCATGAAGATGACGGATCATGCAGACCTGCTTTCTCCCCACTCAGGATCCTGAAGTGAGACAGTGGCCTCCCTCACTCACCTGGGGCAGCCGGACCCCAGTCCCCAGTATCAAGGGGCTACAACGGGTCCAGGCACTTCCCAGTGTCTGTGGCGTGGACCATTGGGAAGGACGGCGTCTGGTTGGAGTGCTGGGAGCCGAGAACAGAGTGCCCGGGGGAGACACCGACCTCAAATGCAGCGTCTTTCTAAACAGCCCAGAGCCCTGCACCCGCCCACCCGCGGCGGATCCTCTGAGAAGCCTTCCTGCTTGTTCTGTATCTGATTTCCTCCCTCCGCTGGCCTCCCGCCCCTCATAAAACTCAATCTCCTTTTGTTTTCCATTCAATTAACGGCCAATAATTCCACCCACAAGGCCGCGCATTGAAAGTGCTGTCAATAATCCGGCTTCGGCCAAAGAGAAGGCAGCCTAGAGGGCGGGGGGTGGGGAGGGGCGGTGTGTGTGGAGTGATCGCTGGGCGCTACCCCTCCCCAGCCCCGAGTAGAAGTGGGGGGGTCAGGGGAGAAGAGAGGTCATGTGGACTTCTGCCCTTGGCTGTGGCACTCATTCTCCACGGGACCTTGGCCGGGAGCGGCCCTCCCTGGGCCTCCCTCTCGCCCTCCCTCCCTCCCCACCTGGGAAATGGGACGGAGAAATACTACTGGGAGCTCTTAGGTCTGCTCTACCACCCACGCGCAGGGTCCGTAATTGTTTCAGGACTAATCGAATACGTGATTAAACATATATCACACCCAGGGACCCGGCCAGGAGGCCTGTGTGCAGACCCGGGTCCTTAAAATGTTTGTGCAGGGACTGGAACTGGTTTGGCTCAGTGGATAGAGCATCGGATGCCTGTGGACTGAAAGGTCCCAGGTTCGATTCCGATCAAGGGCATGTACCTTGATTGCGGGTACATCTCCAGTGGGGGGCATGCAGGAGGCAGCTGATCAATGTCTCTCATCGATGTTTCTGACTTTCTATCTCTCTCCCTTCCTCTCTGTAAAAAAAAAAATTTTTTTTCAATAAAATACATTAAAAAATATTTTAAAAAAAATGTTTGTGCAGGGACATAAAGGCATTTGTTTAAGGATACCCATCACTAGAGGTTGATGAAGTCAATTGTGCTATAGCCATAGTTCGAGACCAAGCATGGGGGAAGATGTCCATGTATGATTATGAAAAGATGATCACAATGTATTGTTAGGGAAAAGTTGCAGAAATTATATATATATATTATATATATGTTATATATATATATATCTTTATTTAAGTAAATATGTTTTTAATTGAGGAATAAACCATAGTATAAATAGAAAGCAAATCCAAACAGAAACAAAAGTGACATTATAAGAGTGTAGTGTGTGTGTGTGTGTGTGTGTGTGTGTGTGACCTGCAGGATGCTGGTCACACTGTGAAATAATGAGGTTTCGAGTCGGGAGAGGGGAATTAGGGACTTACGAGTTTTCCAATGAGGATAAATTACTTTATAATTAAAATGCACATAAACCTATAAAACGAAATGAATACCTCCTTGTGGTCGGGAATCGGAGCCTCGCATGAAGGTAAAAGGAAGACTATTTAATTCTCACAACTCAGCGATAACCGCTGTGGACGTTTTTATGCTTTTCCTTATGAGTCTTTTTCCTTATGCACGTACACATACATTTTTATAATAAAGTTGGAATTAGGCTGCCGGAGAAGAAACGGTGGAGCCTGCTGTTTCACTTAATATTTTAGCGTCAGGGTTTTCCCACGTCATTAAACCCTGCACCCCTCCCTCCTCCCCCGCCCTCTCCCCATAATCATGCTAGGAGACCCCGTGTATGGCCACCTGTAGGTTCCCTAACTTGGAACTGCTTGTTAATGACTTGACTGTTTGCAGAGACTGGCCACACACTCCCCCCCGCCCTCAGGCCAGGGACCGGACCAACCTGCTTCCTGCTGGATCACCATGACCTTGCCCAGTGACCTCTACTGTGGGGTGGGGATAAGGGAGGGGGTGGATAGTAAATATTTGCTGAATAAATAAATCACCAGGAGGTAGAATAAATGCATGCAACTCTTTTGCCATGAGGGCCAAATCCTGGCTGAGACGAGAACACTTCTCCAGGACCAGCGGTTCTCAACCTGTAGGTCACGACCCCTTTGGGGGGTCCATCGACCCCATCAGAGGGGTCGCCTAAGACTATCAGAAAACACAGATATTTATATTACGATTCACAACAGAAGCAAAATTACAGTGATGAAGTAGCAACGAAAATAATTTTATGCTTGTGGGTCACCACAACATGGGGAGCTGTATTAAAGGGTCTCGGCCTTAGGAAGGTTGAGAACCACTGTCCAGGACCGAGCCCGCAGGCTGCCTCTCACTCCTCCGCACCCTAAGGAAACGCAGCTCGGTGATGGAGATCCGGGCCCGCGCCTCTGACTGCAGCTCCGTCTCCTCCCCTGGCAAACCCTTCCTGCGGCCTCGGATGCTCTGAGTCACTGCAGGGCGGGACGTGGCGCTGAGTGCAGCCAAAGCAAATTGCCGGTCCCCGAAGGGGGATGTCATTTCATCCACCAAAGAGGCCGGAGATGCAAGCCAGGGGAGGGAGGAGTGCTGGGCGAGGAAGCCAGCGCTTTCCCAGGCAGCTGCGGTGCAGGGAGCACCCGGGGGAATGGCAGTGAGTGAGCCCTGAGGTGCCATTCCTGAGGCCGCCGCCTCACGCCACCCTCCAAGCCACCCTCCAAGCCCCAGATTCCTCGACTCCTACAGCCCGGTAGACGGTAGCCAGCATCCGGTTAAAGCAGTGGTTCTCAACCTTCCTAATGCCACGTCCCTTTAATGCAGTTCCTCATGTGGTGGTGACCCCCAACTGCATTAAAGGGCTTGCATCTCCGGCTGATGGATGTCTCCCTCTCATCGAGGTTTCTAACTCTTTATCCCTTTCCCTTCCTCTCTGTAAAAAAATCAAATATATATATATATATATATATATATGACACATATCCCCAGCTAAGGAATTTTTTTTTTTTAAAGAGTGCCGGTACACACCGATAATAACCAAATCCGTTGTGTGGGTGCTGGTTTTGACCGTGTTCTAAAGCGACGTAAGATATTATCATCGTTGGGGGATGCTAAGGAAGGGGACACGGGAACTCCCCCCAACTCTGTCCATTTCTTGCGCGTCTTAAACGATTTCCACCTAAAAAGGTATTTTAATGATGTGCATCATCACGGTCCCTCCCTCGCAACGTGGACGACGAGCTGATTTATAAAATCATTCTATTCTTTGGACAGGGGGCGAGGTGGGGACAGGATTCTGGGAGCTTCTCGGAAGCGATGGAGACGCTTCCGGCGGAGAGAGGATCCAGGTTTAACCTCTCCAGAAAGAAAAAAGAAAGACTGGCTGAAACCGATTTGGCTCAGTGGATAGAGCGTCGGCCTGGGGACTGAAAGGTCCCAGGTTCCATTCCGGTCAAGGGCATGTACCTTGGTGGCGGGCACATCCCCAGTAGGGGGCATGCAGGAGGCGGCTGATGGTTGTTTCTCTCTCATTGATGTTTCTGGCTCTCTATCCCTCTCCCTTCCTCTCTGTAAAAAATATATATATATAAAAAGAAAGAAAGAAAGACGGGAGCAGCTCAGGTGCGTCTCCGTCAGGTTACACCTCCGCCCGCGCTTTGCACGTTTCTTGCGCAACATCTGTTAATCCCGTGATGTCAGGGCCCGAAACCCCCGCGCCTGGGAAACGGCCGCCGCCGCCGTGTTTTACTGACTTCCCCGCCGCTGGCAGCTCCCCTCGGAATCGCCGTGTTAATCAGAAACACGCTGTCCATATTGTCAACACTTTGTTTAACCACTTCTATAAATTCAGCATTAGCGCCGGAGCCGTCCCGCGGTGATGGATGGGAGCGGCGGCCGCCCCAGACAGCCCAGCCCCATAAAACACGGGCCGGGGCCAGAGGCTCCAAAGTGGGAGACACTTGATACGGGCCGGGACACATGTCATGGCGAGATGACTCCCCTCTGGGCTGGAGAGGACGCCGGGTCCCCCCGGGAGACGTGAGAACACGCCGGCGGCCGGTGGCATCCTGGCGGCGGCGAGTGGGTATCAGACCCCACGCCTCTGCCCCCGCGCACTCAGGAGGGAGATGCCCGGGAGGAGGCCAGGGCACGGGAGGGAGGAAAGGGGCGGAGGGAGCTTGGGGGAGAAAAGGGCCTGGTGAGATGGAAGGCCGGGTCCTCACGGGTCCGGGAACGCCCTCTCTGGTGCCTTTGATGGATGGGTGGCCACTTCTAAAGACCCTGGGTGGGAGGCATGGCTCCCAGGAGGGTGGCCTATCCACAGAGTCCCAGGACGAAGATGTGGGAAGCAGGCACCTGCATCTGTCCGTCCGTCTGTCCGGTATCCGTCTGGCTCCCGGATGGATCACAGGCCTGGGGGCCTGGCAGACACAGGCTGAGCCCGCCCCATCTCCCACGACCAGGACCCACGCTGCTAACACCTCACCGGGGAGACCTTCCCATTGGCTCGTGGAGCACCTACTGTGTGCCGGGCCAGCTGCCTAAGAAACCACCGAGAACGGGATGGACATAGGGATGAGGTCTGGCTCCTCCTGGCCTCAGAGGCGTGTGGGAGATGGCCGCTGGCCGAGGATGAGCGCAGAATGCTGGGACAATGGGTGACAGAGCCCTTGACTCGGTTTGGGGGATCACGGAAGGCTCCTCCTGGAGGTGACCTTTACATGACACTCAGGGGAGGAGTCCGAGGCAGGTTAGAGAAGCCTGGCTGATTGGAGCCCAGCGTAGGAGGAAGAGAGTGATATGGGGGAGAGGGGAGAGAAAGAGGGGGGATTTGGAGGGATAGGCCTGGGCTGGGCCAGACATCAGTGCTCAAGGCTCTGGATTCCAGTGGGGAAACTGAGGCAGCATCCAGGTGCCTCAGACCAGGCCTGGCAAAGCTAAGCAAGGCGGTGGCTGGTGTCCGCTGCCCCGTCCTCTCCCATCATCCCTGCTCCGGAGGAGAGAGGCCCGCTGGACCGGATGAGGCCGACTCCTGGACATGGGGCAACCGAGACCCTTTCCACCTCTTGTCTTTGAGCGGCCTCCTTCCCCGGACCGGGAATGGTGGGGGGAGGAGGGGGAGCAGATCTCCAGTCCCAGCTCAAGGAGAGGCCGCCAGGGGGGCCCAGGCCCCTCTCTTCCCTGCCTCCCCCACCCCCGGTTCCCCAGGCCAGCCAGCTCTCCCCTCTCCCCTCCACATCCTGCCTGCCTCGGCCAACTCTTTCCAAGAGCCTGTTTTTCCAGAAACACGAGTTGAGCAAAACAGGCTCCCCTCCCTGAACCGGAGTCTGAAATCAGAACCCCCAGAAACACACACACTTTCTTGGAAAACCCTTCGGAGCCTTCCGCTGCCTTTGGACCCGTCAAAGCCGGGTTTGTTAAAATAATAATAACCCGGAGGAGCTCGGCGCTCGCGGCCGCTGCATGCCTCGCCGGGGGATGTCACGCACCCCCACCCCCGTCCCTGACCCGGAAAACTGGGCCATGAGCTCACTCGGCCCCGTGTCCAGAGTGAAATCACTGGGCCTCATTCTTTCCTTTTCCTTTCTCGTTTCATTAAAGGTGCAGCTGGCTGCCTGCGCCGCACCGGGTGGGAGCCAGCTGGGTGATGTGTTCCTGGAGACAGGCCGCTCTCAGCGGGGCTGGGAGAGGGGAGGAAGGGGGATGAAGGGGACTGGCCAGGCTAGGGGGCTCTGGGAATGGGGTCGCCCCTGGATGGGCTGTCCAGCGAGTCACTAATGTGCAGCCGGACAACAAGGAAGCGTCCAGTCCAGCTGATTGGCTGGGACCAGAGTCTCCCGCACGCCCTCTTGGGAGGGCCATCACGACCCCACCTGCCCAAGTGAGTTCCCTGGACATTTGCAGGAGGTCACCACCACATGAGGAACTGTATGCAAGGGTCGCGGTCTTAGGAAGGTTGAGAACCGCTGCTCTAGCTACTGCCTTTGCCCCAGGGCGCTCCTGGGCCTGCTGGGTGCGCTGGGCCTGCGCAGTGGGTCAGGCCGGGGATGCTGGGAGCTCCTTTCCCTGCGAGCAGCCGTGACGACAGAAGCTGGAGGGTGAGGACCCCAGGGACCTCGGCCAGAGTAGGACCAGTGTCCCCGAGCGCCCCAAGAGGGAAATGGGGGGAGCGGGAGCCTGGACTCCACCTGCCAACCCCACCTCTACCCTCTGACTTCCCCAGGTCCCACCCCCACGCGCCTGTGGGATTCTGTGCCCATCGGGCCCGACACTGACTTGCTGTGCAGAGCGGGCGGCCGCAGGCTCCAGCCCAACTGGGGATGCTGACACCTGTGCCTGCGGGGATGACGGCGGCGTTAAGTGCAGAGGGTGGCAGATGGGCGTGCCGTGTGCCTCGGTCCCCCCCAGTTCAGTGATCTGCCCTCCTGGGCCGCCTTGCCGGTGAGCTGCGGCACCTGGGGCGAGGCTTGGGCCTCAGTTTCCCCGTTTGCTAACTAGAGGAATCGTGCTAGGAGGAGGAGAGCAGCCCCTCCCAGAGTGGCGAGAGCATCCTGGGGAGCAAACGCTGACAAGGGGCTCAGCAGAGCAACACCCCGACCGCATCTCGTGAGTCCCCACTTCACAGCGGCAAAACGGGGACAGGGGTGTCGCCTGTTGCAGGGTGTCGCGATGAGAATGGAATCATCATGCCAAGGACACGCCTGGAACATGGCAGCTACTCCGTAAAGGAGGCACTTTCACATTAGCCAATAGGCACGCTGGTTAACACGAGCCAAGTACGTAACAGGATTTTCTACTGGTATTTACCCTTCAGCAAGGCCCGGCCCGGCTCTGCCCGAAACCGCTTCCCCGTTTGGATCCCGCGCCGTGGGGCGAGGCGCAGGCGGCGAAGTGCGCACACACACCATTTCGCTTTATGGGGACGATCGCTAGGGTTTGCCAGAGACCATTCAGGACGCCCCATTAACTTTACATCCCGGGGAAACACGGGATAAAAGTTTAGTATCAGTCTGTTCCCGATGTGGCATGGGATACGCCGATGCTAAAAGAAAATAATAATAATAAAAAATAATAAAAGAAAAGTCACGCCTCTGAGATTCCAATCTGACGGGGTGTCCTGAGTGTGCGTTCGCTGTAGCTGGCAACCCCCCAGAGCCACCCATTTCACAGGGGAGAGAGGACTCTCGGCACAGAGAGAAGGAAGACTTGGCCAGGGCTGGGAGAGGCAGGCCCGAGAGCCAGCCCTCCGGGGTCCAGGGCCCCTGCGCCCATCCCCTCCCCTGTGTGTGTCGCTCGCGCACGGAGCGGGAGGGTCCTCGGACAGGAAGCTGTTCTTTCTGTCCACGATGACCCCAGAGATGCAGCCTGCGGGTGGGTTGGGGGGCTTTCTCTCGTGTTCTCTCTTCTTCCCTCGAGGAGTTCAGAGACTCTCTGGCCCCAGTGACTGTCTGTGTCCATTGTCAGCCAGACGGGGGCCCCTGGCTCAGGGCACCCCCCCGGGCTGAGCTCCCCAGGTCCCGGCGGCGGAGGGAACCGGGCCCGCTGGGAGGCTGGCTGGTGTCAGCCACCCTGCAGGAAAGGAACGCGCGCCAGTGGAAAAGGGGAAGGAATCCGCCGATGATTGCTTAATGCGTTCCTGGTGGCCAAATATTTCGCCTGGTGTGAACTGAGACTTGGCCGGGATGCCCGATGGAGCCGGACCAGGAGCCGCCGGGTTCCACACGGATCCATCCGGAGGGGCGAAATTTGCACCTTCACATCCAGCGAAGTGGACGGGACCTTCCCCAGCTGAAAACATTTTGTGCTTAAAGCCAAGGTCAAGGGGAGGAATCGGGCCCAGCTGCAGTAGCGTACTGAGCCTGCAGGGCTCCCCCTGAGGTGCCCCCACACCTCAGCCTTCCCTCCCCCCACACCCTGCCTCATTCTCCAGCCCAAATTCCTCCCGAAACCTGAGTTCCCTCCCTCCTGTTCTCCTGCCCACCTGGGTCTAGCTCCCTGCCTTTGCCTACAACAGTGCCCCTCACCCTGCGGGTGTCCCTGAGCATCCACAGAGACCCGGACACTCAGACCAGGCTATGTGCATGCAGCTCCCGCTTTGCAGATACAGAAACCGAGGCGCAGAGAGAAGGGTTTCTCCCAGGTCCTCAGAGATCTGCAAGCAGGTCTCCCGACTCGAAGACCAGAGCCCTCTTCAGAGACACAGCCGCTGCCCTCATAGGACTCACCAGAGTGAGGGAAAGAGACCAAGATCAGTAAACAAAAATACGAAATGGCGTCAGAGGAAAGGAATGGGGCCTATCCATGATTTCTTGCTGCAGAATGAATTACCCAACACCGACTGGCACCATTTCCATGCCACCGTGGACTCTGGCACAGGGCTGCAGTTTGATCTGAAGGCTCAACTGGGGCTGGAAGATTCACTCCCAAGGAGGTTCACAGACACACCTGCCGCATCAATGCTGGCTGTCGGCAGGAGGCCTCTGTTCCGCTCCACACACACAGCTCCGGACGGCAGCCCGAGGGTCAGGACAATACGGTCCCAACTCCACTCCCATGAGCTACTCAAGAGGAAGCAGAGGGAAGCCTCCATGCCTCCTGCAATCTGGTCTCAGGAGCTGCCCACTGTTCTTCTTGCCACAGAAGCAAGGCACAACCTCCAGCCCACCCTCAAAGCGGGAGGAGAATGGGAGAACGGGGCTCTGCCTTTGCGAGGGAGGAACATCCAAGAGTGTGAGGATGGATTCTGAAGCCACAGCTGCGAGTGCTGGGACCAGGAGGCCCTGTAGAGTCTGAGAGCACAAGAGCCTCAAAGTCAAAGGCCTGGAGGGCAACTAGCCTGTTGCATGTAGGGGAGGTGGGAGCGTGGGAAGGAAGCCAGGTCACAGCAGGTGAGGCTGGAGAGGGGCAAGAGTGGGCTTTGAAGACCAAGGCGCACGATTTGGATGCCAACCCACCGGAGATTGGCTGAGCGCTTGGCTGTGCCGAGGAGCGAATCACTCAAACACGTCCTGCTGGACTTCCTGGTGCTGTTCCCGGCGGAAGTGAGGTCGCTGAGGCACAGAGGACGGAGGGACGGTCTCACCCCCCCATTTGTGAATCCAGAGGGAAGAGTTACAGCCAGGCCAGCCAGCCCGAAGGCAGCCGTCTGGATATCCCAGAGAGACTATGCTGCACGTATCACCTGGGAAACTGGGGTGAACATGCCCCTGAAGAGAAAAAGGTGGAGAAAGAAAGAGAGACCAATAGAGAGAGAGAGAATAAAGAAAAAGCAAAATGCAAGAGGGAATAACCACAGGACAAGAAACGGAGATGCTCAGAGACGCGGTGATGGGAAAGACCATGAGAGATGGAGGAAGATGAAGAACGAGACATTTTTAGACAGACAGGCACTAGAGGGTGGAGAGGAAAATAAGGTGACAGAGAGAGGGAGGTGGAGGGACAGAGGGTGGGTGAGCCGGCATGCGTGTGGTTCCCCTGTGTGTGTGCATGGGTGTGTGCAGAGGTGTGTGTACATAGGTATGTGTGCACGGGTGGGTGTGCATAGGTGTATGTGCATGGGTGTGTGTGCTCAGGCGAGTGTGCACTGCGTGGTACCATGGCCCTGGCATCTCCCATCATCTCTCGTCCCCATTTCCCCTGGGAGCGGGGGAGGGAGAGGCAGCTGACAGGAGACAGTGCGGTTCCAGTAATTCCAGATGCAGTGAGAGCCAGAGCACTTGCCGGGAAGTCGGGGTGGGGTGGCCAAGGAGGGGGGGGAGAGCATCCAAAGGAAGTTTAGCAAACAGCTTTAGGGTTCCCTCCTCAGTGTCCCCGGCTTCCCTAGACGTGGGGGTGGGAAGGGTACTGCTGAGCGTGGGCTGGAGGGAGCACATCTCAGAGGGCAGCGGTGCCCACGGAGTGGAATGGGGTCAGTCTCCACCCGCTCATGTGAGACGGGTGGCTCTCCCAGGATGGGGGCCCTCAGCGGGACCACCAGCTGACGGACTGTGGCTTGGTCCACGGTGTCCCCCCTGCACGGAGGAGAGTGGGGTGCCGGGGGAGAAGAAGGGCCTGGCCTTCCCCAGGCACCCCCCCCACTGTGTGGGCGGTGGGCCCGTTTCCCTTTTGCTCAAGGAGCACCTGCCCCCAGCTCCACACACCACCTGGCACCTGTCTCATCCACAGCCCCCGTCCGTCCTTCCGTCCGTCCTTCCGTCCGTCCATCCATCCTCCACCAGGAGAAATGTCACTCCCACTCCATTGTGCCCTCCTGTTTCTATCCGCCTCCTATGTAACCATTTACATCCACTTCTTTTTTAAAAATACATGCTTATTTTTATATCTTGCGCATCTATTGTTATGCATCACAGAGAGGAAAGGAGAGGGAGAGAGAGATGGAAACATCCATGATGAGAGAGACCCATGGGCCCGTTTCTCAGCACGCTACTGCTGCGTGACAAACCGCCCCTCTGTGCTGTGGCTTTAAATGACAAGCGTTCGTTTAGTTCACGAGTCTGTGGCTCAGCAGGGTTTCTGCCGATCGGGGCTGATGGGAGGAGCTGGACCACACGTCTCTCATCCTCCATCCTTCCAGCCTCAGCTTGTTGTCATAGCAACAGTGGGGTTCCACAAGAGAAGGGAAGGTGAACAAGACCCCTTGCATCCCCGGCTTGGAGGTGACAGGGCATCGCTTCTGCCACGTTCGATTGCTCCGGTGGCCGGGGGAGACCCCAGGGTCGGGACACAGACTCGTCTCTGGATTGGGGGACCCTGTCCAGTCACATCGCTGAGGGGGTGACCGAGCCCCGGAGTTTGGGAAAAGCAGGAGGAGGAGGAGTAAGAGGAGGAGGAAGAGGAGTAGGAGTAGGAGTAGGAGGAGGATTACAAAGAGGAGGAGGAAGAGAAAGAGTACGAGGAGGAGGAGGAGGAGGAGGAGGAGGAAGATGAAGAAGAAGTAGAGAAGGAGGAGAAGGACTAGGAGGAGGAGGAAGAGGAGGAGGAAGATGAGGAGGAAGTAGAGAAGGAGGAGAAGGAACAGGAAGACGAGGAGGAGGGGAGGAAGAAGAAGAGGAAGAGGAGGAGGAGGAGGGGGGGAGAAGAAGAAGAAGGAGGAGGAGAGTAAGAAGAAGAGGAAGAAGAGGAGGAAGAAGAAGAGGAGGAAGAGGAGGAGGAGGAAGAAGGAGGGCAGCAGCAGCAGCAGCAACAACAACAGCGCTGGAACTGGAAGGCGCGTCTCCCAGCCTCCAGCCCCCAGAACACTCTTGCAGGAGGATCGGCCTCTGAATTGCCACACGGACTTCTTGGCTGGGGGAGCTCTCTGCTCTGGAACTCGAAAGGCCCAGAAATAACCGGCCAGGGTATCCCTCTCCCGCCTGGATGGGGCCCCCGGCATTCTCGAGAGAGAACTCAGCGATCAGCAGGCTATTCTGCCACGGGGCCGCCTCGCCGCCACAGGTCTAATAAAACAAAACCCGGGCCAAATTAGGGGCATATTTCATCGCGCGCCCGGAGGAGGAAATAGATGTGGCGTTTCTGCCTGGCGGTTGACCGGCGGCATTTATGTGCGGAGAGAGGGTTCGATCCATCACTGGGCAGTTAAAGCTGCTGAAGGGGCCTCCCGGGTGGGCCAGGGGCCAGCAGGCCAATCACAGGCCGGGGCCTCTGTCCTCTGGCACTTCCTCTGCCTGGCTCTTCTGGGCCAGGGCTTCTCCCGAGTGTCACACAGCACTGTTGCGGGATAAAGGAACCCACCCCACCCCACCCCACTGCACCCCACCCACCACACTCACTGGCTTGTGCGTCCTTGGCTAAGCTACGGCTCCTCTCTGAGCCTCAACTTCCTCACCTGTGAAATGGAGAGGGTCAGTGCCTCCCAGGATTTGGGGAGCAGGCTGATTTCTAAGACCACCTCGGGGGAGGAAGAGGGGAAACCCGGGTCTCCCGGCTCTCCTACCCACCCGTGTCCGGCTGCCGCATCTGGGTAATCCAGGGACGTCCAAGCTACTTGAACTGAACCCCAATGCATACGTACATACAGAGGCCCGTGTATACACAGAGACCTAGTCACCTGTGTATAAACGATGATCGCCTACTACCGTATTCACAGGTTATGTACGTTATAAATCAGACCCCAAAACGGGCATTTGGCAAAGAGAAGCTAAACAATAGAGAGAATTTCTACTGAAACACCAGCACGCGACGAAGCCCTGATCGGCTAGCGTCTTTCCTAGATAGAGCGCCCTCACCCGCAAGCAGAGCCTATGACCTGTGATCTGTACCTTGGGCACCCCCCCCCCCCCGAACTGTGGAACCAGACGAGAGGAGGGGAAGCGGGGTGCCGCCCCCTCCAGGACTGGGGTCCCTCCTCCTCGTGGCCGGAAGCTGATTTCTAAATAAACAGGTTCTGGTAAAACTGGGAAGCCCCGGGCAAGTGCATTCAGGGGAGGGTATGGAGGTGGTTTATGGGCAGATCCAGAGGCAATGACCCGGAAGTGGATTTTGTCCAAAGCTATGGCTGGGTCATTGCATTGATTCCAGAAAGCAGGCTTGAGGGGGTTAGAATCTGTATCGAATGAGAGAGAGAGAGAGAGAAAGAGAGAGAGAGAGGAGAGAGAATATGCCAGGCCCCTTCGCTGTGGTCACGCCCGGGCCTCCTTCACTCCCCCTGGCTGCCACAGGGCACCTGGGTGACATGCGTGCTCCCGTTTAAGAGATGCTGACGCTGAGGTCAGGCACCCAGGCTGGCAGAGGCAGGCCCCGTCTGACTGCATGTTGTTCCCTGGACTGCACCCTCCCTTGGCGGCCACGAGCCGGGCCACATGCCCAGCCGCCCCTGGCTGCCCTGGGCGGGGGAGGGGAGGAGGGTGTAGGAGGGGGCCATCCTGGCATCTGGGAGGAAGATACGCCAGAGTTCGGGCTTCTGGGCTGCGGTGCTGGCCGGGGTCCAGGCTCTGCGGAGAGCTCCCTGATTTAGTGCCCATCTGGATGGACGGCCGACAGGAACCGGCCTGCTCCAGACGGCTCGGGGGAGGGGGTGCAGGGGGGGAGCGATAAGCCTGGCCTCCGGGTGCCCCTGCATTCCTGACCAGTGAGGCTGCGGTAGGGGAAGCGGCTGGGCGGAGTGCCTCGGTCGGCTCCCCACTTCCCCCGCCCTTCCCTGCTGCCTCTGGAGGAGCCCCTAAAACCAGCAGGGATTTCTGGTTACGGGAGCCCTGGTTCCTCCCACACCGGCTGCGGCCTGGTGAGCGGGCGGGAGGTGGCTCATGCCAGACGGCCTGAGCTTCAGGGATCCGACTCTTTGCCCAGCAAAACGAGGGTCCTCCCCTCTACCTCACACACACACACACACACACACACACACACACACACACACACATGGGGAGATAGTCCCCGGCAAGGCCCTGCTTGTCTTCTGTGAGCCAAGACGTTCTCCATGCTGCACAGCCTGTCTCACATCCTCATCGGACCCCGTCCTTCCTCCGCCTATAGCCTCCCAGGGCTCCCCATCGCCCTCAAGTGCAGGCCAACCCCTTTACCTTTAAGGCTGGAAGACCGGACCCCGATTGACCTCCATGTCTCCTTCCTCCAGACCCTCCCAGTTCCCAGTTTGTCTCAGACGCACTCCCCAATCCCACCATCCCACCATCCCTTTGGGTTTTGTTCTGCCAAAAAGCACACCCTCTGATGCCCTGGTGCCTTGCAGACCACAGGGCTTTTGCACATGCTGGTCCTGCCACCTGCGGCCCTCTCCCCACTCACCTTCTGCTGATCGAGTCCAGCCCATCCATCCCCCCGGCCTGACTCGGGGGGCCCGACCCTGGGCCTCCTGCACACACATCCCCACAGACGCTGACCAGTCTGATGGCGGTGTTCGCTCCACAATATATACAACTACTGCATCCTTAGGTGGTGCACCCGAAACGAATATAATAATACAATGTATTATAATATAATGTAATAATGAATATAATAATACAATATATTATAATATAATGTAATAATGTAATAATATATAATATAATTATATGATGATATATAATATATAACATAATAATATATGGCTCAATGGATAAAGGGTCAGCCTATGGACTGAAGGGTCCCAGGTTCGATTCCTGTCAAGGGCATGCACCTTGGTGGCGGGCACATCCGCAAGAGGAGGCATCCAGGAGGCAGCTGATCGATGTTTCTCTCTCATGGATGTTTCCACCTCTCTCTCCCTCCTCCTTTCTCTCTGTAACAAGTCAATAAAACATATCTTAAAAAATAACATAATACAGTGGTACCTCGAGATACGAGTGCCCTACCATACAAGATTTTTGAGATACGAGCCGTCGAGCGAGCGATTTTTGCTTTGAAATACGAGCAACATTTGAGATAGGAGTCATCGCGCGGATCGGCCGGCTGCACACGACCCACCAGTTTACCGCGACTCGAGCGTCTCATAGTTTCCCACGCCTCAAGGTTACGGAACGAATTAAACGCGAATCTCGAGGTACCACTGGTGTACGTCAATTATTTCTCAATCGAGAAGAAATGACTGGGGCCCCTCGAGCCTCTGTCTGTCGCAGGAAAGACTTTTCGGAAGAGACCACGGTTAAGCTGAAACCGGAATCGCCACGAGGTCACAACCACACCCACGGACGAGGGGAACAGCAAGGGCGACGCCCCCCAGGGGGCGATGAGTTTGGGGAAAGCGTTTCAAAGTTGGGGCGATGGGAGTCTATGGACCAGAGAGGGGCCGGGGTGACGCACAAATGCAGGGTGCCAGGCCCTAGGAGGAAAAGGGGGTGGAGATTAGAGCTAGAAGCAAGCGCAGGCCTGGCCATCGGGAGAGCGGGCCTCCAGCCCCAGGCCTGCAGCCCCTCATGTGCAGGGTGACCCCAGCTCTCCACCTCTGCACCCCGGGCCCGGTGCGCCCCTCTATGAACTGGCGGGGATCAGGTCCGGTGACCCAGAGGACCCGGCAGAGCCGCTGATGGACTGCCTGACACCGCGAGCTCATCAGCCAGTGACACCACATTAATTACGGCCTGGCAAAGCGATTAAGAGCACCTCCGGCGTTCTCACGCTCCTGGGATGTCACCGGGGGAGGGAGGGGGAGCGTGAGAGAGAGCAAAGCACGCAGGATCGCCCAGGGGACGGGAACGGGGGGCTTTCATCCCCTGCAATCGATGCTCCGTGGCCGGAGCGTGGCGGGTCTGCGCAAATCGTTAAGCCCCCTGACCAGGCAGGAGGCTCGGGTGGGGGCCTGCTCGCTGACAGTCCCCACCATGGAGTCCGCTTGGCTCCCTGCGAGAAGCACAGAGATCGGGTTTCTCTGCGTGTTCCCCGCCCTGGAAAAGCAGACGCGGTGCTGGCGGGGAGCTGGGGCGGGCGGGCTGCGGGTTTTCGTCATCATTCTTTTTTTTCCCGTCGGTTCCAAAGGAAACATGGACGTTCAGCCAACCCCATGGAAGGCAGAGTGGGCCCCCACCAAAGGAGGACTCCATGCCGAGTTCCCTGCGCCGTGTTCTGAGAGGGAGGGTGGGCGGGCTGGTGGGTGTTCTGGACACTCGGTGCCACGGTGTGGCCGCCGCAAGGGCCCGAGTTCAAAGAGGAGCCCGAGTGACCGGGAAGTGTTGAGAGCATCCGCTGAGAGGCCAAGTTCCGGATGGAGAGCTGGGCATTCCGAGGATGCATGGCCCGGCCAGGGGCCCATGGCCTTGACAGCCTCCATGGGCAGGAGATGGGGAGTTTGACCAAAACAAGCCGAAAACGGTGTGGCTCAGTGGATAGAGCGTCGGCCTGCGGACTGAAAGGTCCCGCGTTTGATTCCGGTCAAGAGCATGTATCCTGGTTGCAGGCACATCCCCAGTAGGGGGCGTGCAGGAGGCGGCTGATCGGTGTCTCTCTCTCATCGATGTTTCTAACTCTCTATCCCCCTCCCTTCCTCTCTGTAAAAAATCAATAAAATATATTTAAAAACAAAACAAAACAAAAAACACACGAAAATAATGCCCCAGAGTGGTGACCATTCATATTGTTTTTGGAAAGAGCTTCATTGGACACTTTCCAGTTGTGCAAAAAAAAGGGGGGGGGGCGCGGAAGGGGGTGAGAGGGAAGAAGAGAGGACGAGGGAGAGGAAGGACAGACAGACATGGGAAAGGGCCTGGAAGGAAGTCAAGTCATCCCAGCGTGGTTCGGGACTAGCCCTGAGTCTGTAAGCGCCCTGAGGGGAGGGTGGGCCGGGTCTTGTGGGAGCTGTACCCCCAGATTGTCTAGTAAAGGGGAACGGCGGGCACTCCCCCAGAGATTCATCGTGAGAGGATCATTCCTATCCAACTGTTTGGGAGAGCAGACCCAGTCTGGGCCGGGAGGCAGATCCCCAGGGTGCCCCCATTCCTGCTGCTTCAGGGTCTGGTGCTCTGTCCCTGATGGGGGGACAGGCTTTGCCCATGATGTCCCCCTCCCCCCTCAACCCCTCAATAAACGTTTCCCAGAAAACCTATCGGTCAATATGCAAATGAACTCCTGGAGATTCGCCCAGAAGTCCCAGAGTTCCTAAGGTTATTTTGTGTCCCAGCTTCCATCCCCACCCCCCTGGGGAGAATGCCTCAGCAGTTCCACGTCTCTGCATTCAGATCCCGAGTCCTCCCGCCACCCGTCTCTGCTGGGTGACTTTGGATAACGTACTTCACCTCTCTGAACTTGGACGTTCTTATCTCGAGTCCAAGGTGCTTGTAAATAATAATAATACCAAGCCCACAGAAGTGATAGATAGGAGGAGTCCGTGAGAACCTATCTAAAAAAACACACAGTCCTCGCTGGTTTGGCTCGGTGGATAGAGCATCGGCCCTCAGACTCAAGGGTCCTGGGTTCGATTCTTGGCTTGATCCCTGGCACCGCTCAGGCACTTGTGGAAGGCCACCGATCAAAGGTGTCTCTCTCTCCCGTCCATGTTTCTCTCTCTGTGTCTCTCCCCTCCCCTTCCACTCTCTAAAATTCAGTAGGAAAATATCCTGGGGCGAGGATTACCAACAACAAAAGAAAGCACGGAGCTTACAGCTCAAACCCTTTCGTCTCTTGTTCTGTCTACGCTCTTTTGTTTTTCTGTTCTTCCCTCTCTTCCCCTCTTCTCTTCTCCCTCTTCACCCTTCCCCTTTCTTTCCTTATCCTCTTCCTTCTTTTTCTTCTCTTTTTAAAAAAAATATATTTTATTGATTTTCCACAGAGAGAGAGAGGGATAGAGAGTTAGAAACATAGATGAGCTGCCTCCTGCACACCCCCACTGGGGATGTGCCCACCACCAAGGTACATGCCTTTGACAGGAATTAAACCTGGGACCCTTCAGTCCGCAGGCCGACGCTCTATTCATTGAGCCAAACAGGTTTCAGCTATCCTCTTTCTTTTCTTTTATTTATTTTTAAATTATATTTTATTGATTTTTTACAGAGAGGGAGGGAGAGGGACAGAGAGTTAGAAACATCGATGAGAGAGAGAAAGTGATTAGCTGCCTCTTGCATGCCCCCCACTGGATATGTACCTGTAACCAGGATACATGCCCTTGACCGAAATCAAACCTGGGACCCTTCAGTCCGCAGGCCGACGCTCTATCCACTGAGCCAAACCGCCTTCGGCTATCCTCTTTCTTCTTGACTCTCCCCCTTCTCCAGTCAACCTCCAGGCCGCTTTGACCTGAACCGGCTGAGCCCACCAACGCTCTCCAGCTAGCTCCCAGCGGCCACAGGCAGGCCCGCGTGCTGCCCAGATTAGCGAAAACCAGCCGGTCTGGCTGAGGGAGGCTGCGGGCCGGCCTCCTGGTGGCAGGTGGGCCGAGGGCTCCTCACTCCATTTCCCCGGGCGCGAGGTGGCGGCTCCATCAGCCTCCCGCTGCCCGCATGCGCCTTCCCTTTCCCCCTCCTCTCCGGAGGATACGTGTAGGATGGCCATATTGTCCCAGGGTGGGCGGGGTTGGGGGGGGCGGGTTTCTCTCAAGAGCCGACAACAAAGGCATATTGCTTCTAACTTATCTTAGCAGTTTTCAGTAATATAAATTTCAGTTCATTTGGTTATCAAAAACACACATTTTCCTCCCACTCCCCCCCCCACCTGCTTTCTTCTTACCAAAGAAAAGGTGAGACAGATCTAGGCCATGCTGGGGGGGAGGGAGAGGGGGGGATACCAGTGGCTTGGTATTCTCTTTCTTTCTTTTTTTTTTTTTTTATCCCCACTAATTTCTCCATGCTGTGGAGAATTTGTCACACCCGCAGGTCTGTTTGATTTCATTAAACAGAATATTTAAGCATAAAAATTGTTTAATCGCCTTGTGTCATTATGAGATGAATTTCATTTTGCATACATTTGCATATTTCATCAGAATTAAGGCTGCTAATATGCAAATGAGAGACAGGTTG
>PVJN01034852.1:0-22489 GCA_004026805.1 Lasiurus borealis | reverse complement strand
CTATCATTCAGAATTGAAGGGCAGATAAAGAGCTTCACAGATAAGAAAAAGCTAAAGGAGTTCATCAACTCCAAACCAGTATTATATGAAATGCTGAAAGGTACTCTTTTAGAAGAGGAAGAAGAAAAAGGTAAAAGACAAAAAATTATGAACAACAAATACATATCTATCAAGTGAATCTAAAAATTAAGTGAATTAACAGAATAAATTTGATCAACAGAATAAACAGGTGATTATAATAGAATCAGGAGCACAGAAAGGGAATGGACTGATAATTCTCAGAGGAAAAGGGGTGAGGGGTGTACAGGGAGAGACTGGACAAAAATCATACACCTATGGATGAGGTCAACGGGAGGGAGGTAAGGGTAGAGGGAGGGTTGGGAGCCGTGTGGAGGGAAGCTATGGAGGGGAAAAAAGAGAAACAAATGTAATAATCTGAATAATAAAGATTTAATTGAAAATAAATAAAGTTTCAGGAAGATGAATGAAATTATTAAAAAAAAAAGATTTCTATGGCTTTGAATGCATGTCCAGAGCTTTTCTTATAGCCCTTCCTGTGAATGGTGAGAAAAACCTGGTATTCCTCAAAAATCACAGACATGAAAAAGTAGATCCCAGAAGGAGACATGTCTCATTTAAGAAATTTTGGATTGAAAAGAGAAATGGGTAGTAACTACAGAAGAATAGGAGATCACCAGAAGTGTAGAGAGAACAAATATTAAGCGAAATGTGTTGGTGTATCAGTGATAGTAATGATGTGTGGGAGAGAAATGACAATACAGAAGAGAAGTGGCACCACCACAGAAGTGAGATCCTTAAACAAGTAATCGAGGTTGGTTCTAAGCATAGTTTAGAGATTGACCTTAGATGAATGAAAGACATTCATCTTAATGTGAAAGAAGGAAATGCAGAGTAAATGAGTTAAGATGCAAAGAGTGGATTTGAGTTGATAAAGTAAGTTTATGCTCATTTGACTATTTAGTGGTTAAGGCTAATGAGGTCAGACTGGGTCAGACTGTGGAGGTTCAATTCCTTAGCCTGGCCTCTGAAAGCTTCCTAATCTTCTGTAAGTTACTGGACTTCCCTGTGGTTTAATTGCTTAATCTGTAAACTGTGTAGGTCTGCCTTATATAGTTGTTGTGATGGTTTAATGAATTGATATAACTAAAATACTTAGAATATCATAATTCTTTGTGTGAGCTGAGCTAGAAGCTAAGAATAGCAAGACAAATGGAAAGGGATTTTAGAAAGTTTTGTTTTTGTTAACATGTTCTTTGTCCTGGCAGTCCACTAGGCAATGTGGAAATTCCTTAAATATATAAATATATTAAATATTGACACTATCTCTATTAGACATAGAGATAAGAAACTTGCACTAATATTAATACTAAGGGAGTATGTCTCCAGAGCCTGAACTAATTTCTTAAAGGAGATATCTTCTTTTTCTACATTTGTATTGAGATACAAAATACATAAAGTATTAACAAAGAAGATAACACATGAACACATGAAGATATGTACAACATCATTAAACCTAAGACAAATGCACTTTAAAATGATAAGATACCATACCTATCAGAATGGTTGAAATGAAAAATAGTGATAATACCAAATGCTGGTGATGCAAATAAACTAGATCACCCATAAATGGCTAGTGGGGATTTAAAATGGTACAAATACTCCAGGAAGTAGTCCATAATAATAGACTTAACTATACAACTTATAAATTGTACTCTTGAGCATTTAATATGGAAACATAAAGACTTATTTTCATGATGGCACCTATGCATGAATGTTTATAGCAATTTTATTAATAATAATCCCAAACTGGAAATTACCTAGTGTCTTCCAATGGGTGAATGGTTAAACATACTATGATACATTCAGACCATGGACTACTACTCAGCAATATAAAGTAACAAACTATTGCTACATAGAGTAATTTGGATAAATCCCAAGGAATTATGCTGAATAAAATAAACCAAGACACTGTATAATTCCATTATGCTACCATTATAAAATAACATAATTTATAAGATGAAGAATAGATTAGTGATTGCAGGGTTTGGGGACAGAGGAGAAAGATAGAGTGTGTGGCCATCAAGGACTAGCACAAGATACTAGTAAGTTGTGGTGATATAATAGTTCAATGTCTTGATAATGCTGATAGTTATGCAAGGATATACATTAATAAAATCACATTAAACTATGTATACAAAAGAGTGCATATGCAAACCTATGATATCCAAATAAGCTCTATCCATTTTAATAAGCTCAATATCTTTGTTTTCATATTCTAATATAGTGTATGAAATGTTAAATTGGGAGGAGGCTAGGGGAAGAATGCTCATGATTCCCCTATACATTTTTACAACCTTTTATGAATCTATACATGTTTTAAAACAGAAAAGTTTGAAAAATTACGTAAAGCAAAATCAAATATATACCATTCCCAAGAGTGCAACTCAATGAATTTTCACACATGTCCATGGAACCACTTCCAGATAGAGTAATAGAACAATCCCAGCACCTACAAGGATTCCGTATGTCTCTTCCCATTCAGTGCCCTTTCAGTCAGACTTCTATCACCACTCTGACTTTTATTACCAACAATAATTTTTTCTGATGGTGGAACTTTGCACAAATGGAATGCAAGAATATTTGCTCTTATGCATCTGGCTTCCATCCATGTTGGTCCATTCATCAGCCATTGTTCTTTTCCATTATTGTGTAGAATTCCATTGTATAAAGATGCCACTTTTTTTCTTTGCTATTGATGAACATTTGAGTTGCTTTCCAATCTTTGAATAAAACTGCTGTGATTGTTCTTGCACGTGTATTTTGATATGTATACTCTTTTCCTCGGGAATGTGCCTAGAAGTGGAATTACTTTAGTAGATACAGCCAAATAATTTTGAATCAATTACACTTCCACCTGCAAAGTATGAGCACTGCTTTACAACTTTCCTAGCACATAGATCTTGGAATCATAAACTCTATGCTAAATATAGGAATGAAGAAAAGATGTGAAATAAGCAAAGAAGAGAATAACAAAATAACTCTGGAAAGCATGGTACGATTATTGACATGAATAAATGTCCACTTGAAATTTCATGATCCTAATTTGAAGGGATAATGAGTGGTCCTGACTATGTAATTCTTTCCCTAAAAATGCATGTGCCTGGTTGCTGGTTTAGGTTGTGGGGTTAAGCAGGGTGTTTTGAGAAAAGCAAGTAGAGCAAATTGAGTCATTTGAAGCACTTAACATCTTGTAGCTAGGAAGTTTGTAGATGGTAGCAGTAAGGAGAGAGGATACATGTTTCAAGAGTGGCCATAGCTATATTTTGGACTGTTATAGATTTCTTTTTCTCTAAGAACTTCAATATCTCTTTTACATATTTTAACACTTGTTTTAGGTATATTTTAGAGAGTCTGCAAATGTATGGTATTTGCAAGAAACTAGACAATCAGAGCAGATGACACTGCAGTAATATAATATTGCTTATGCAACATTATTTCCTATTTTGCTTTTATATTGCTTAAACTTTTATAAGCTAAGCCATTATTTAATATTCTCTGTAAAATTTTACATAGTTGAAAGCTTACATATTCTATAATATCTCCATTATCTTTCTTTCAAAACTTTTAGAAACATAAAAGGAGATATTACTATCACAAATTTCTGACTCAATTTCATCACATAAATATGTTAAATCTATTCTATAGTTCTACAATTTGGAAAGTTTATTGAGACTTCCCTCCAGACATGCATTGTTCTTCATATTCTACCTACTAAGCAGGCTTATCCAAGGAATGTATTTCAGGAAAGAAAAGATGGGATTATTATTTTTTTTAATCTCAAAGTAGTTCAAAGTTTTATAGAAAATCAGCATTTTTTTCATCATCATCATCTTGGGTTTTCATCATGTTTTTGCAAATACGCTTGTTAAGAGGATATCTGTACATATATGTGTGTGTGTGTATAGCTGTGCACTGTACAAACTTTCACAATTCTATTGATTGGGCCATCCATTTTAGTAACATTTGTTAATCTTACTGCATAGAATTACTGACCAAGAACTTTGACTAGAGTTACTTTAAGTTACTTTATTATGTTCTTCCTCCACTATATATAAAAAATGATCTTCATATTCCTATTCTACAGTAAATTATATGTTTAAAAAATTTACATAAAAATGCCACTCAAAATTTCTAGAAAAAAGCTTTTTATATCTCATGACAACTTAAAATATTAAGTCACTCCTAATGACTACTCCTGATAAAATTTCTTATGTTTCAATCTGTATATGTCACATGATCTTGAAGGTAATTAGAATGAACTTGTAGGTAAAAAATTATGACTTTTCTTCATATGTAATTTGTAAAAGTATATCCATATTGATACAATGTCATTTAATATATTTATTAAGAGCATTTATAAAAGAGACTATAAAGAACACATAGTAGATTTCAAGTTTCCAAATATAAAGAGAGCAGTCTCAACTTTCTTGTAATTATTTCTTATTATGTTAAGAGGATTTAAAAAATTATTATCATTTAATTCTGTAACTCCTTTTATGTAAAACTACCAATTTGGTAGTTTTAAGAATTTAATGTATTTTCCAGCATGTAAGATGACTGGGCGTATAAGACGACCCCCAACTTTTCCAGTTAAAATATAGAGTTTGGGATATACCAAAGATGACACCCGGTGTATAAAATGACCCCCAACTTTTGAGAAGATTTTCCTGGGTTAAAAAGTTGTCTTATATGCCAGAAAATACAGGCATTTTGAGGAAAGAATATCTTAGATGGCAAGATTGAAACTGATTCTCTTCTCAACATTTGCATCATGTAGTATGCAATTGGTAGTAAAAAATAAAACAAAACAAAACAAAAAAATAATCCTGACTTGCTTAAGCAAAAATCAAGTATGATTAAGAGGATATGTAGGGCTACAAAATGAGTGAGCGTCTGGGGCCCAGGCTTAGCACTAAGAGAACTGCATTGATAGGAAAAGCCAGGAGCATGGCCGCCGTTCTGCAGAAACTGGAAGGGCAGTTCTCTGAGGTTCTAGGTAGCTGTCTCTACTGCATCCTGGCAGGAATTCTCACTGTTTCTCACTCTTTTTGACATTCGTTAAAAAGAGGAAGGCCTGGATTTGCCCATCTGATTAGGAGTCGCAAAGTAACATGCAGATGCACCTCCTACCAGGACAGAGCAAAAGAAATTCTTGCCTTCTGGTGTTGGTAGTGGGAAGCAGATCTTTCAACAAGATGGCCCATAGCAGTGAACTGCTGCCAAATAGGAAAGAAGGATAAAAACTCATCAGTTAAAAAAGATACCAAATTTACAAATGACCTCTTCTGCATTAAAATAATTAAATATGTTCTTACAAACACAAATGGGTATACTAATATATAACATACAGGGGTTGGCAAAAGCAGGTTGATAGTTGTGAGTGTGTGAAATAGAGTTTATTATTATGTTATTATTTAGTAATTGTTCTATAATTTTCCATACAAACAACTGTAAAACAACTTTACCCACCCTTATATGTTTTAAATATATACACATGTGTATTTCATGTAAATATCCATGTGTTTATAATACATACATAGATAAAAGTCCTCGAGAAAAAAGAGATCAAAAGTATTTTTTTTCTACTATTCCCCCCTCCTGAGCCATCATCTTTTAACCTAGAGAAACAGTATTCTGACCACTTGTTTCCTTGACCTCTGACCCCTGGCTCTGTGTGTTAGCTATGTGAATAAGATACATATATTTTTCAATGATGTTGTCATCTACTGTTCAAACAAAATGTACAGCTGTGCCACTAGTTTGCTTCCCAAACAGCAAAAAGGAGGAGAAATTAGAGTTGCTTATTTTAATTTGGAACGGACGAATGGTAATGCCACAGGTGCTATGTGATGTGTCCCACAAACGTGACCCTGTTGCCCCGGGAAAGCTCCGTGGCGTGCTTCCACCAACCCTCTCCTTGTCAGGAGCCTGCACACTCAGAGGAGACCTGGACAGAGCTAACCTCTCCCAGCTGTGCCTGATCTCCTCCTGTCACTCAGCACTTGGCCAGGAAGAGGCTGTGGGGCTTCCAGCAGCTCCAGCCACAGGGGGCCTGCCTAATTAGATTTCACTCTTGGTGGGTTTTCAAATGATTGTAGTCTGAAGTTCTGATAAAAAGTGGCAGTTTCTCATATTAATGCTGCGTCTCAGAAGGGGAACCAGAATCCCTCGTCTAAAGAGTTTTAAAATGCCAGTTTGTCATCAGAGAAAAGGCCAAGTAGAACGCCGTCTAATTGCAGCTACAAGCCAGGAGAAAGACAGTTAGTCCAGAGATAAAGAGATAACCACAAAGTTTGAAGAGCATCACACTGCAGACTTGTAAAGTCTTTGAGAAGAAATAATGCTTTCATTTTCTTTGCTTTATATGTAAAGAAAAAAAAAAACTTTAGGGAGTAATATATTAGCTGCATTTACAATTTTGGAATCATATTTAAAGCTTGTATTGTTTATAAAGTGAAGTGTAATCTAAATAGATTGTATGTGGATTACAATATAGATAAGTTAATAATTCTCTCAAACAAAAGGAGAGTTACTCTTAAATTCAAACTCTTTAAGACACTGACCACAGTTTTTATTAAGAAAAACTTAAGTAACTTCAGAATTTTAAATATTTTTCTTTTGGTCTTTCTTGATATTTATATTTTCTGTTAAAACTTAAAAAGTGCATTTTGGATGACTTGCCATCATGAAAGGGTCGCACTTGAGAAATGGTTTGGCTTATGTAAGTTGCAATACAATTTCCAGTGTTTAGAAATGGTTTATCTAAGATACCTCATTTAGGGAGCAAAATTGGCTCAAGTCCTTCACAGATGCAGTCAGTGTGACTTTAAGACAAAAGTAGAAAATGCAGACATTTAATATAATCTAGGTAATATCTTAGTTGTAATTGAAGCCCGTCTCTCCTTTCCTTCTGGAAATCCTGAGTTTTTACGCAGAAGCAGAAGTAGAAGTGGGTAAAGAGAGGGACACCTGCTTTTCATTTGAGAGTTGACAGGTCATCAAACATTAGTGGTTCTTAACATTCTTTTCCCTGATCTGGTTTTATTTTCATTCTGTGCTATTCACTATACATTCATTTTTTTTCAGGCCAAATGTCCAAACTAATTTTTACTTTATTTACCAGCTTGGCTCTTACCTTCTGCCCTCATGATTTCCTCCGTTTCATTATTTGATTGTCATTTCTTCATTCCTGATCTTTTGTGAATCACACACTGCCCCCCACTTTCCTGTGGAGCCACCCTGGTAAACACCAAGTCATTTTACAGCAGCTGCTCTTAACTACCAAGGAGAAAAATAAAAATGAAAACAAACCTCATTATTTGTAACTGGGGCTATGAGAGAAAAAGCATTCCCTTGTTTTTATATTCACAAGTCCGCTTGTTATATTTTCCAGTTTAGAAGCAGAAGGCGAGTGTATCTGACAGAGAAGCTTATTTTATATCCCTTAAATGGAGGGAGAATAACAGGAAACAGTTTTAACCAAGGACCAAATGACCACCATTGGCCCATTCTGTTGGTACCCACACAGAGCACTCTCATTGCTAGAAAAGATCCGTTTCCCAGCAGCTTTTGCAAATTAACTGTTTCATTCCTACAAATGTCTCCCCCTCCCCATCCTAAGTTCCTAAAATTCCATGTAAATGATTTGGGAAGGGATGAGGAGACTATGTCCTCTTGATATATTACAGAAGAACTATTTTTTTCCTGTTAATTTTTTTTAATTTCTAATTTTTTTCGCTTTTACTCTCTTTGCCTTTACATGATTGAGATAGGTTAAGTTATTGCAAGTACTTTTTGAAAATTGAGAAATAAATGAATACATGGAAATAACCACCACAGTAGCAGATGTTTGTCCAGACCTTATTAAGGAAACAAAAAACTCATCCCAAGAAATCTCCATGACTCCAATTTGAACTTGCCTCTAGCATTACGGAAATGGCTTCCTTCTTTATAACCAGTGTTTTTAGCTCATTGATAGGGGATAAGCTGGCCACCTCGTGGCGTGGACAAATTGTACGGGGCTGCATGTAGAGGACGGGCTGCCATTCCCTTGCTAGCAGGGCCTCTGCAGCCTCTGCCACTGCAGCAGTCGCCTGCCCTCAGGGCTGAGGTGACAGACACTGGAGATATTCCAGGGGCTCTAATTCAAGGACAGCTGCTCATTACCAAAAATTCTTGGAAAATAAGTCAAGGCTCCTGAGAGGTCTTTCCCCAGCTTCCCTGGAGATAAGCCTCCTTGTTCCTGCAGAGATGGAGGTGGAACCTGTTCACTTCCAGGGGCTCTCCTCCTGCCGGGTGAGCAGCATCCAGGGAAAAGGAAGGCAGAAAAGTCTGCTTCAAACTCAGAACAGGGCTGGGGGGCCGGGGAGAGGGAAAGTGGGAGTTTCCAAAGGTCTATAGAGACAAGAGGTGCATAGTATCAGCATCAGCTGCGTAATTATTTGTCTGTACATAATCTATTCAGCAATCCTTTATATTACTGAGTAGCTGCCCCCCTTTTTTTTATCATGACCAAGTCATTACAAAATATTTCCCTAACATGACAATACACTTATCGGTATATATTTATACTAAATAAATGTTCACAAAACAATGATCGTACTTCTTATGCTCTTCTTTTGTATTTCTTTTTATTAGAAATAAAGAATGGTCAAGCTTAGACTTGTATCATGACCCACCCACTAATGAATAATGATATATGAGTTTAAAAAACTCTACTAAAAGCCCTGATTCTGTATTACATGCTGGTCATAAAAAATATGAGTTGTAAATGAATCCAGCCCTTAACAAATTCATTACCCAAGCAGAAGAAAATAACAAATACTATATAGTTGTAAGACAGAATGGTATTTACTGTGATGGAGAGAACAATGAAGCACTACTGGAATAAATTGTTTGGTTACTTAACTTAAATTTTATTTTGGAGGCATAGGAAGACAATGGATGAGGAAAGGTTTTCTGGAGGAAGGAGCATCTGAACTGAGTGTGAAATGTTGCATACTAGTCCCGTGAATCATCAGATGGAGGGAGTTGGGGAGTTTTATAATAAAACATCGTGTGCAAAGGCAGAGCTGTGCTGGCATGTTTTTCAAAGTGCAAGGGACTTGCTGTGTGAGAAGAGAAGGTATGGCAGAAGTATACTTTGATTGTGACAGATAGCACTGCATAAAATCATGCATATGTCTATCTTTCCTACTGGATTTTGAGTCCCTAGAGGACAGAGACAATGTGGTACCTATCTTTTGATTCCACAGCATTATGTATCTGTCACATAATAGGTACCATACAATAAAAATTAAATAAATAATACATGGTGGTTTGTTTTATGCTCATTTTTTTTATCATCTCCAAAAGTAGATAAACAGATGGTCTAGCACACCAGGCATAAATATATTAGGTGGCTACTTATATGTAAAGAAAAAAAAGTTCACATTTAATACACATATGTGGTTTTTTAAAACAAAGAATTAGTTACATCACTGTGGGGGAGGGCTAAGCAAGCCTGAAACCTGCAGGCAGGCAGGCAGGCAGGCAGGCAGAATAGAAAGCTTACAAGTATCTGGAGTTCCATGGGGCATTCAGACCCTTGGCTTCTGTTTGGAGACTTTTTGCTCAGGGAAAGTCCAAAATCTTCTCTCTTTTTATCTTTCCTTTGTGTATTGATTAAGATATTATATATGTGTCCTTATCCCTCTATTGCCCCTTCCTACTTCCCTATTCATGTCCTTGCCCCTCCTGGTGTCTTGTGTCCATTGGTTATGCTTATGTGCATACATACAAATCCTTTGGCTGATCTCTTCCCTCTCAGTTTTGAGCATCTGATTGATGCTTCTCTGTCTCTAGATCTGTTTTTGTTCATCTTTTTTTTAAAATTTATCTTTCTCTGGCTGACTTATTTCGCTTAACATAATGCTCTCCAGCTCCATCCATGCTGTTGCAAATGGTAGGAGATCCTTCTTTTTTTACAGCAGCATAGTATTCCATTGTGTAGATGTAGCACTGTTTTTTAATCAAACTCCTTTTTTTAAAAAACGATTGAGCCATCTAGAATAATCTCTCTTCCAGTTAACTTAAAGTTAGCTGCTTTGCAACTTCATAGTGGCACTTGGATTAATGTTTGATTGAATAACGTTAGAAAGAGTGTTTATGCCACGAAGTGGAGCCTGTCTCCTTCTGTCTCCAACCCTCATTAAAGATTGTCCCTTGTGGCCCAATCTAACTGGAAACATACTAGAAAGGGGATTCTGGGCAATGTAGTTCAGTATAGGCAAGCTGACACATCAAAAGATGCTTTGATAAAACTATAATTGACAAAATTTGAAATCAGTAATTAAATGATCTCTGTGCTTGTTCATTTCAAGCAAGAGCTGCTTTCCCCTTCCCTTCCTTCTTATCCTAGGCACCTAGAAGGCAGGGAATGAAATAAAGGGTCATCCTCTCAGTCTCAGAAGCAGGAATGAGGCAAAAGGCCAGAGAAGCCTGGGAGGGAGACACCATCAACGCTTTCTTATCAAACCAATGGCTAACTTGTGCCAAGTGTGGTGGATTGATTCATCTTTTGGGAACATCTCTGAGAGACATATAACAGACCGATTCTTAGGGCAGTCCTGCCAGGTAGGGGAAAGAAAATAATTGATCTGACAGGACCATTATGTATTGATTAACTACAGGGGTGTTATTCTTCTCCACTTCCATGTGCTCATGTGCAGTGGGTCTGCATGGTTCTGCTGTTTCTGGCACTTCAGCATCAACAGAAAAGCTTTCAAGTAGGAGTCAAACATTTGAGCAGTGGCATGAAGGTGATCAGAATCCACGGAGGCAGGTCATTAGCAAGGATCAGGGTGGACAATTGTCCTAAAGCCCTAGAAACAAAACACACAGAGAGCATCTGAAGTGTCAGAGAGCCTTTCTTAGCTTTGTTTGCTGTCAGCGTCAGCGTGCTCCCAGAAAGTTATCTTGCTGCAGAAACTCTCCAAACATAAGGCTTTAATAACCTGGCTTGTATTCATAGTGGAAATAATATGCAAGTCTTGGAAGCGACTGTGAGCAAAGCAACCCAGCTGTGGGGAGGAGCTCACAAGTATGTGCAGCTGGTCCCCTGAGATTTGTTCCTATCTGAGATTCATTATCTTCATTCCACTTCATTCCACTTCCCTTATGCTACTTGTGAAGATGAGCCCCAGGTAAACACAAGGAGAACTTTCACAGAGCACAGAGGAATGTCAATGTGGAGCTTATACATATATAAATTGATTATAGAATTAAGAAAAATAATAGCTAAATAATTCTTTTTTAATCTTTACTCCTCACATTATATTCCTTCAACACTGTTATCAGAACCTCTAACAATGACATATTTCCCCCACATTGAAGATAATTTATACTTGGAAAGCATGATGGTTCCAAATAGTCATTATTTCATTCCTAACTCTTAAAGAAAATAATTTGAAAAGCCTGATTTTTAGCCTGGAGAAAAAAACAGGGAAGATGTAGATATCAACTTCATTTTACCCTGAGACCAGTTTTGTTTGTTTGCTTGTTTGTTTTGTTTTTGTTTTTGTTTTTAAATCATATTGTCTGTCTCTGGGTAAGAGGAAATTGGGACTAAGCAGAAAGATTAAGAAAAACCTCTAAACAGAACCTGAATATAAATTATCCCTACATTAGTTTGCTAAGGACGCCATAAAAAAGTTCTGTAAAAAACAGACATTTGGAGAAACCAAGATGGCAGCATAGGTAAACACCTAAACTGCTGCCTCACACAGCAATTTCAAAACTACAACTAAAAGGCAAAATGGACATCATCCAGAACCACAGGAAGGAAATTCTACAACTAGAAGGAAAGAGAAAAGCACACTGAGACTCAGAGGAACTGCAGGAGGCAGAGGTACTGAGACAGTGTGCAGAGAGGACTGGCAACTGAGTGTGTGACTGGCTTTCTCAAGCAGAATAGAGAAAAAAGCTCCTGACAGCGATGAACTCCAGTTCCTGGTGAAACTCTGGGGTGAAACTGGACTGTCAGGAAAGAGAAAAGCACGCTGAGACTCAGAGGAACTGTGGAAGGCACAGATACCGAGGTACATGCACAGAGAGGGCGGGCAACTGAGTACACTGCTGGCTGTCTCAAATGGGAGGGAGACAAAAGCTCCCAACTATACTGAACTAAAGTTCCAGATGAGATTCTGGGGACCCAGACTCATTAGGGGAGAAATTGGACTATCTGGCATTGGGTAGAACTCGAGGGCGGTTTTCTCTTAGAGGTGATTGCAGTGATTACCACAGGACATAGGGGGCCTATTAGGGCAGGGATGACAGGAAATCAATGCTGTCTGCTCAGCCCTGATACTCTGCACCATCCAAGCTGAGCACAGAGGCTTTTGCAAGTCCTGTCTCTTAAGGGTGTCTCCAGCATAGAAGTTTTCCCAGTGTAGACACTGCTGATCCTCACAGCCAATTGGCCTAGAAGTCCAATCCTCCCAGTGATACCAATAACAATCAAGGCTTAACTACAATCCAGGCTTAATTACACACAGTCCACAAAGGTGTGCACCAAGAGTGTCCACCTCTGGTAATTGGGGAGGCTGAGCCACTGGGCCCTATAGGACACCTAGCACACAAAGCAACTCTATCAGCTCAGGGAAGCAGCCAAAATGCAGAGATAAAGAAATAAGTCACAAATGAAAGAAGTGGAGGAAAGCAAACTACTGGATATAGAGTTCAAAATCATGGTTATAAGGTTTCTCAAGAATTTTCTAGAAAAGGCCAATAAATTTAGTGAGACCCTTGAGGATATGAAAAAAGGTCCAACTAGAAATTAAGCATACAATGACTGAAATAAAAAAATATTATACAGAGTCCTAACAGCAGACTAGAGAAAGGCAAGAATCAAGTAAAAAATTTGAAATACAAAGAAGAAAAAAAACACTCAATCAGAAAAGAAATAAAGAATATAAAAATATGAAGATAGTATAAGGCGCCTCTGGGACTTCAAGCATACCAACATCAGAATTATGGGGGTACCAGAAGAAGAGAGAACAAGATATTAAAAACCTATTTGAAGAATAATGACCAAAAACTTCCCCCACCTGGTGAAAGAAATAGACTTATAAGTCCAGGAAGCACACAGAAGCCCCAACAAAAGGAATCCAAAGAGGACCATACCAAAACACATCATAATTAAAATGCCAAGAGCAAAAGACAAAGAGAGAATATTAAAAGCAGAAAGAGAAAAACAGTTAGTTACCTACAAGGGAGCACCCATATGACTGTCAACTGACATCTCAACAGAAGCTATGCAGACCAAAAGGGAGTGGCAAGAAATATTCAAAGTGATGAATAGCAAGAACTTACAGCCAAGATTATTGTACCCAGCAAAGTTATTATTCAGAATTGAAGGACAAATAAAGAGCTTCACAGGTAAGAAAAAGCTAAAGGAGTTCATCACCACCAAATCAGTATTATATGAAATGCTGAAAGGTATTGTTTAAGAAGAGGAAGAAGAAGAAAAAGATAAGATAAAAATTATGAACAACAAATACATATCTATCAACAAGTCAATCTAAAAATCAAGTGAATTAAAATATCTGATGAACAGAATAAACTGGTGAATATAATAAAATCAGGGGCATAAAAAGGGAATGAACTGACAATTCTCAGGGCAAAGGAGTGAGGGGACGGGGGGGGTCCAGGGAGAAACTGAACAAAAATCATACACCTATGGATGAGGACAGTGGAGGGTGATAAAGGTAGAGGGTAGAGGGGAACCAGGTGGAGGGGAGCTATGGGGGAAAAAAGGAATAATTGTAATAATTTGAACAAGAAAGATTTATTAAATTATAGAAAAAACAGACATTTATGTTTTATGGTTCTGAAGACTAAAGATTGTGATTAAGGTGTCAACAGGATTGGTTTTCTGAGGATTCCTCTTTAGCCTGCAGATGGCTGTCTCCTCCCTGTGTCTTTACAGGGTTGTTCCTTTGTACATGTCCATATCCTGATCACTTTTTCTAGAGAAACCAGTCATACTGAATCAAGACCCTTCCAAAGATGCAATTTTAACTTAAAGACATAATTTGAGGTTTTTAATCTCTAAATATAGTGACATTCTGAAGTACTAGGTTCAACATGTGAACTTGGGAATGATGTAATTCAACCTATAACAATCCCTAATTAATAAAATGACTAAATTTTACCTTAATTATAGCTTTGGTTTTATCTCCTGACTAAAATCTATCCCCCCATCCTCATTCAAATTACCAAGTTATTTTATGATAGGCCTAATTCTTAATTGTTTCAGACTATCAAAAAATAATGTTATAAGTCCTAGCTACATGCCTGCATAGCTAATTGCTAAATGCAGCCGAAATTGCTCTTGTTAAATGTGAAAGCTTTCTAAATCTAGGTCTATCTATCTGTTGATTAAAATAGACATAGGTACACAATTGAATTCAGTACATTTGTTTTGTTATATTTATGTGCTTATCTGCTATACTAGTTCATGAGTTTCCAGAGGGTAGGGATAATTCCACTTGGACTTAGAAACAATGAAATGCTGGAAATATGCATCATGGCCTATCAGTAAATTTTGGATGAAGAATGAAGATCAGTTAAAATTGTATCTTAGATTTTTTTTTTTATTGACCAAGGTATTACATATATATCCTTATCATCCCATTACCCTCCCACCCCCCTCATTCATGCCCTCACCTTTCCTGGTGTCTCATCCATTGGTTATGCTTATATACATGCATGCAAGTCCTTTGGTTGATCTCTTCTCTATACCCCCATTCTCCCTTATCTTTCCTCTGAGGTTTGATGTCTGATTAATGCTTCTCTGTCTCTAGATCTGATTCTGTTCATCAGTTTATGTTGTTCATTATTTCCCATAGATGAGTGAGATCGTGTGATATTTATCTTTTTCTGACTGACTTATTTCACTTAGCATAACGCTCTCCATTTCCACTCATGCTGTTGCAAATGGTAACAATTCTTTTTACCACAGCATAGTATTCCATTGTGTAGGTGTACCACAGTTTGTTAATCCACTCATCTGCTGAAGGGCACTTAAACTGTTTCCAAATCTTAGCTATGGTGAATTGTGCTGCTATGAACATAGGGGTGCATATATCCTTTCTGACTGATGTTTCTAGTTTCTTGGGATATATTCCTAGAAGTGGAATCACTGGGTCAAATGAGCGTTCCATTTTTAGTTTTTTGAGGAAACATCATACTGTTCTCCATAGTGACTGCACCAGTCTGCTTCCCACCACCAGTGCACAAGTGTCCCTTTTTCTCCACATCCTCACCAATACTTGTCATTGGTTGATTTGTTGATGATAACCATTCTGATAAGTGAGATGGTGCCACATTGTTGTTTTGAATTGTATCTCTTGGATGATTAGTGACTTTGAGTGTGTTTTTATATGTCTCTTGGCCTTCATTGTATCTTAGGTTTTTTTTTTAAATACATTTCATTAATTTTTTACAGAGAGGAAGGGAGAGAGATAGAAAGTCAGAAACATCGATGAGAGAGAGACATCGATCAGCCGCCTCCTTTACGCCCCACAGTGGAGATGTGCCCGCAAGCAAGGTACATGCCCCCAACTGGAATCGAACCTGGGACCTTTCAGTCCACAAGCCGAAGCTCTATCCATGGAGCCAAACCGGTCTTGGTGTATCTTAGTTTTTTGATGCTTTGCAACTGATGATGTGTTGATTTTTATTTAGTTGGTGTAAATCTCCTCTAGTCTTTTTGGTGCACATGAAGAAATTAAATAGTAATTCAGTTTTATTTATGTCTTTAGAAAAGAATGTTCATAACATCCATATGGGAGAAAAGAAGGGGAGAAAAGCAAGACATTTGAATCTTTTGAGTTTTCTGTCCTTTCATGTTCAAAACAACTAATACTTTAGTCCTCACTTTCAGAGCTTGTAAGTAGACATCAGTGTTTTAGGTGAGGAAGCATCTTGTTCTATTTAGAACTCCTTTTCCTGTGCAGAAATCTTGCTTTTTTCTCCTCCTTCCAGGCTGGGCTGGGTGACTATCTCTTCAAAAGGTTCATCCTCAAGCAGGACTAGGAGCCTTTGGAGCCCAGAGGCCTTTGAGGAGCCTCTCTGCATTCCACTGGTGTCTGGATTTTACCTGAGCCTCTCAGGAAACCACTAGCCATTCTTTTCACTACCCTGAAGTCCTGTCCCATGCATTGGACCAAATGGAAAGAATAAAGCTTTTGGCAGAAAAAAAAGTTTGTCATAATTTTGAAGTTAAAAAATGATATTGATAAAAATTTTACAGTTTGGTTATAGGCTAGCAAAAATAAATAGTTTTTGAAGCTACAAAATAAAAATATAAAGTAACATAAAATTTTGTCAAATAAAAATGTAAAAGGCAGAAAATCAAGTTATAGAAATATTAAAGATTTTAAAGCAAAGGTGGTAAATGGTAAATACAAAATTAGAATAAAGGAAATCACTGATGGTGGTAGTGGCATGCGTGTGTGTTTGTGTGTCTGTGTGTGTGTGTTGGGGGGGGAGAGAGAGAGAGAGAGAGAACCAAACCATAAGGTTTTGTAGCTAGATTTAAAATAACCTCAATAATGATCATAGGGTTTTTAATCCCACCCCACACTACATGGTTTCACATACTTTCTTGAAAGATGATGAGGCAGAGGGGCGAAAACCAGGACTACAGGCTTTATTAGAGCAGAAGGACTCCTGCCTGGCTGTCTCACAAGGAGAGAGTAGCAACATGTGCAGAGGGGAAGAGGCCTTTTGAGGGGAGGAATGGGAAGGGATGGGACTCAGGGTACTGGGCATGTGCTGTTGGTGGTTTCACATAAGGTACATAATTAGGCACTTAGGTACTGAGGGACAAGAGCATAGGGTATTTGGCAGGTGCTGATTGGTGGTTCAATGTATAGTCCATGTTAAGGTGCCTGGTGAGGTGCTCAGGAATGTCTAGGCCACAAGTGCAGATTATGTCATACTCCATCCATCAGTTGGGGGAAGAGAGGATCTATCATTTCTTTGAAGCATGGCATAGTTGTGGATTAATAATGCTATGAATATTTCGCCTTGCATAGCGAATCATTGTGACAGATTCATGAAATCACACGTGTAGTTTATAAAAGCAACTGCACTAATAAAACACATTGCACAGTGCTTTTATAAATTGTATACACTCGAGATAAAAGAAAATTTGAAAAGGAAAGGAAAAACATTTAGAGCCAGTAAAGTGTTCTGATATAAGAGAATAAATAACAGAGAAGGTAGAAATGAAAGAGAATATAAGTCCCTGGGAGGTAGACTCCCAAGAGCGCTGAAAGAACAGATTTTGAGTGCAATACAATGGGGTATCCTGGTAATTACTATAAAATGCCATTCTAAAAATAGAGGGGTCTGATGAAAATGTTTCTTCCCTGAAAGTGATTGAAATTAGAACCCAGGGTAAGTTTCATCAAAGGTAATATGCTGTCCCAAATTGTCACCACGCACACATTTCAAGATTCATTGTCCTCTGTCTCTTGCTAACTGTGGAAAGGAAAGAGGTAGAAAAACTGAAAAAGGAAGGCCAGAATATTGTTACTCATCCCTATTTTTTTGCATCTAACACCATAGGTGGCCTAAAGATGACCAATTAACTGAATGAATGGAGAAACAGCAGGGTGCAAAACCACATCCATTAGGGAAAAAAGTGGGGGGGGGATGTTTTTCAGTGTCTCAGGTGACTAGATTGATTCAAAATATAATTAAATGTTCTGATAGAAGAGAAAATGTGAAGCTTGACTTCTCAAAATGCTTTTTAAATGATTATTCTTGATGCTGCCTGAACCTGCACAAGGCCAAAGTACTCCAAGCAATTGCTTCAGGCTGCCTGAGCTCATTCCTGCCTATAAATAGGTAAGATAGATACAGTGGAGTTTTCCAATATCCTGATTTCTACTATGTTAATGGGGTTATAAACAAGAAAAAAAATACTCCCAAGGCCAGTATTTTCACAACAAGTTATAAAAAAAAAACAGGCAAAGCTCAGTCTAGACAAATAACTCCATACTTTCCATTTTCAACTTCTGCCTCTTCCAATTCTGTTGACTATCAGGTTGTCTGTGATTAAAGTGGTGTTGCTAGGCAACTAGGGTAGTAGGAGCTACTCATGGGCCTGAGGAGCTGCTGCCATGCAAAAACATTGACAATAACCTGTATTTGTCTGTAAATATCTAGGTCTTATCACTGTTTTCCTGCTGAGAATCACACATGATAGTAAAGCCTCTTAATATTTACAATGACTATTAGATTTTATAAAAATTATCCAGGAAAGGAATCAAGGGCTTCACGTACTATTCAGGGGTTCATTCCATTTAAAAAAAATGGTTAATAATCCCTGGACTATAGATAGTAAAGAATTATTATAAAATCAGAGTTAACTTGGAAGGCCAGAAAATGTATCTATATTACATGTCATTAAAATTTTGAGATAAACCCAATTTAAAAATATTAATGTGATGGAAATTCTCCATTTGTTTACCTCTGAGAATGTATGTTAGGTCAACTCAGTTAGAATTCTAGGTGACATATGAATGTATTTGAATAATTTCTGCTAGTGTTTTTCTACCATTGTGTATTGGATTCCTTCATGCCATTTTAGTCATGACTATTATCAGGTATTATCTTCAAATATTTACCTATGGCATTGTGTTATTAGATCAAATCCTAATATCTCATTACTTCTCATTATGCTATTTCTGTCTCTGTTTACATTTGCCACTATCAATGATCTTTCTATTTTGAATATGTTCACATTAAAGTTAGGGGATTTAAAGAAATCACAAACAAGAATTAAGTTCAACATCTTCAGCTCATTGAGGTACATTTTATTTTACTGTTTGCTTTTTGTTTTATGAGTCTCATTTCTATTTAATTTAGCTAATTATAGCCCTCAATTCATGGCACGTTGTCATATTGATTGATTTAATCTGAGGCTATTAATTTTTCTACCTCAGACTCTCCTTCCAAGTATATATGCTTTATATATATATATATATATATATATATATATATATATATATATACTAGAGGACTGGTGCACAAAATTAGTGTATGGGGCAGGGAAGGCGGTGTCCTTCAGCCCAGCCTGCTCCCTCTCCAATCTGGCACCCCTTAAAGAATGTCTGACTGCCCGTTTAGGCCCGGGCAGTCGGACATCCCTCACACAATCCAGGACTGCTGGCTCCCAACTGCTCACCTGCCTGCCTTCCTGATTGCCCCTAACCACTTCTACCTTTCAGCCTGATCAACCCCTAACCACTCCTCTGCCAGCCTGATTGATGTCTAACTGCTCTCTGGCCAGTCTGTTTGCCCTTAACTGCCCTCCCCTGCCAGCCTGGTCACCTCTAACTGCCTTCCCCTGCAGACCTCGTTACTCCTAACTGCCTGCAGGCTTGGGTCCCCTGCTACTGCCCTTCCCTGCAGGCCTGGTCACCCCCAGCTTCCCTCCTCTGCCGGCCTGGTCACTCCTAATTGACTTCCCATCTCTCCTCAGTTGCAGTCCTGGTCTCTCCCAACTGCCCTCCCCTGCTGGTCATCTTGTGATGGCCATCTTGTGTCCATATGGGAGCAGGATCTTTTGACCACATGGGGGCAGTCATCTTGTGTGTTGGAGTGATGGTCTATCTGCACATTACTCTCTTATTAGATAGGATAGAGGCCTGGTGCTGGGGTGGATGCCAACTGGTTCACCCTGAAGGATGTCCTGGATTAGGGTGGGTGTTCTCTTGGGGTGTGGGATGGCCTGTGCAAGGGGCCTGTGGTGGTTTTCAGGCAAGCCACACACTTCAGCAACCCAAGTGGAAGCCTTGGTATCTGGGATTTATTTATCTTCTACAATTAAAACTTTGTAACCTGGAGCAGAACCAAGCCTTCTGCGCACACAGTTATTGAAACATTACTGCCTTAAGCGGAGGCCTGGCTGGCCAGGGTGTGCGGAAAGTTTGGCTTCCTTCATCACCAGGGGCAACCCAAGCCTCCCTCCTGCTCTCTCTGTGGCCATAGCCATCTTGATTGGGTTAATTAGCATACTTGCTCTTATTGGCTGGTAGGCATGGTTTGTGGGTATAGTGGAGGTACTGTCAATTTGTAGATTACTCTTTTATTAGATAGGACACATATCTATAAATGTTTGCTTGCAGGATATTTTGTTTTAGAAAATTATATTTTTTTATATTCTTGTTACTTTCTCACTTTTTCCCACCCAACATTATATATTTAGAACCCACTCACAGTGAGATAACACATACTGACACACACACACACACACACACACACACACACACACACACAAACATCAATGTCAGTATTTTTATTGCTGCATATTATACTGTTACATATTTCCTCTATATGAATTTTCCAACCCTCCCCCAGTAACTCTTTTGATTACCATCCATATCCATGTCCTCCCATGGACCTGTGAGAGAGTCCCTGTGGACACACTAAGAAGAGGGATAGCTTTGTCAGAGGGAGTGTACTGCTGTGCTATTTTTTCAGTAAGGCTGTATTTGTTTACAGTTCCACCACTAATTTATAAAGGTTCCCACTTCCTCTTGCAGTTTTTTAAAAATTAGTATTACTAAGCATTTAAAAATTTCTTTTAGTTTTAATGGAGAAACAAGGACCCCATATACTTTTCTGATTACACAATCAGTTGATCCTGTCCTTCCTACATGAAAGTCATTTAGGATCCCCTATTATAATTTATCTGTACACAACCTTGGACCATTTTTCTGCTGTTTCCTATAACTTTCTTACTAATTAATGATAATTCTTTCTTAATTTTGTATACTGTTCACTTCTCAGATTTAGGCATTTACTAACAACTTCTTCCAGTGGGTCTCCATTGGAAGTGATATCTGTGGTATTCTCCATTGAATCGATATCACTAATTTTGATACAGTTAAATAATACTATTTTTTTCACCTTTTAGTTTGTGCTTTTGCATTTTATTGAAGAAATTTTCACCCCAAGATTATAAATATTCTCTTACATTTAAAAAATTACCATTATTGGTTTATCCTCCTATTTAGATAATTAATCTATATTTTACTCTTCTATGTTTGAAAAGTCAAATTTTAATTTTCCTATATGTCAAGCCAGTATTATAAGTTCAGTCAATTAAAGAAAAAATCTGTCCATTACCCAATGGTCTATGTTGTCACGACTATAACATAACACTCCCTTACTTAAATACAAATCTGTTTCTGGGCATTCTTCTTTATCCTTGGTTCTATGTGTCTGTTCTGTACCCTATTAAAAATGATAACATGAGTTCTCTTTTCTTCCTCAGAATTTTTAATGAGAGAAAAACTTTCTTAGCTACAGTTTTCATTTGATATAAAAATTTGCTGTATTTGAGCTTTGCTGAGAAACAACATATTTTAAAAAACTTCTATTAACTGCTTTATTAAATGCCAATATAGATATGGGCTCTTCATGGAAACCACTAACACTTGGTTTTTGGTTTATGAGAAGTAGAAATTTATAGCAGTATTTTAATATTTCATTCAGAAATTAAGTCATGTGTCTTAAAGCTCATCCAGAAAAGTATTCTTCAATATCTGTATGTTGTCCATCACTGCTCAAGAACTTAAGTGTTTATCAACATGTAGCCAAGCACTTTTTAAATACAATCCTCTATTTTATTTCTTTATTGCTCCTACTCCTCATTTTACCTCAGAAAAAAAAGCATATGAAAGAGTTTGATAAATGTGAATATTTTATACATTTCCAATAGATTACAAGAGCAATAGAGACATATATTTGTAAAATGCATTATAAATTTATAGTAAGACTTTACTCCCTCCTGGGTTTTAAAGATAGAACTCTTATTTGAGTAGAATTGTTATTATTCCAAATTATAAACAAAGGATCCAAGGCTCAGTGTGGTTCACTTATTCTTCCTAGCTCACACTGCTGAGCGCAGGGCAGAATCAGGATTAGACCTGAGGTCTCTCCTCCTCTAACGTGCTGATGCCATTTCATTACTTGTGTTGGCAAAAAACCCTTATCTACTCTAAAGGCTCATATGAGAAACATCTACAAGCCACAGTGAAGTATATCTGAATCCACTCTATAGGTTTCATTACACCAGAGTTTCTGAGTAAGAAAGGTAACCATGATTTATAAAGAAATCATGCCTGATTTATAAAGAAATATACTGTGGCTGTCAGGCAAACTGGATTGTGGTAACAAAAGCATGAATAATCCTCTGTTGGCAATATTGTTCTAATGTAACCAAGTATTCACTCTCCTTTTTTTCATGGCTCAGCTTATATCATTGTAAGTTCTCTGAATTTGAAAGCTATGCCAGATCCACTTGGCATTTGTAATAAAAGCTTTCCCTTGCAGACAAAAATTGGCC
>PVJN01034851.1:0-22450 GCA_004026805.1 Lasiurus borealis | reverse complement strand
GGGGTAAGGGTCATTCTTATTCTGTATTCTTCCAGTTTCGGGGGAAGGGCAGAAGGAAGGGACACTCCTAGCTTCTCTCAGCCCCCTATTCATTCCCATCTGTGCAGCTGAAATTTGGTGCCAGACACTGCTGCCTAACAGCAGAGAGGAATCAGTTTGTTCTGCTTTCCTAATATGAGGCTAAATTAGTTTCCTCTGCACTCCTCTGTCCCCGATCCCCACAGGAAAGGCCTTGCTGTGTTAGCTGGATAAATTTAAATTCGGTGTAGTATTAGGAGGCCCACTGCGGCCAAAGGCATGTCTTTCCATCCAGATTTCATCAATATTAAAGCTGATGTTGTGAGGTCCCATATGTCTGTGTCCTATGTCTTTTTTCCTATTGATTCCAAATTCAGAACTGTTGAGAGGTGTTATTTATGGTTCTGTCTAAATCCAACAGTCAAGTTTTTATAAGTTGTAAAGTATCTTATTATTTCAGATATGCTGGAAATATTTTAAAATGTTTCCTAGTTGAATTTGTTTTTCCTTTCTCATTCTGTACCACATTTTGTCAGTATATAGAGAAAGCAGGGAATGACAATGGTTATCCATCTTTAAAAAATGAAAATAAAAAATAAGAGAAATGCCAAGAAAAAACTGTTGTGAGAAAGAGGAAGGAGAGGGAAAAAAAAGCTCTAGCCTTCTCTCTTAGTGACTTTTATAGTAAAGGTTGATAAATGAGTGAATGGCTCTTCCTTGTTAATACCTATTAATATCTGCTTTACAAATCTGTGTCTGTTTCATTTTTCCAAGATTTCTTTTACCACACAAAGAGTTACATCCTAGCCCTAACCGGTTTGGCTCAGTGGATAGAGCATCAGCCTGTAGCATGAAGGGTCCCAGATTTGATTCCAGTCAAGGGCATGTACCTTGGTTGCGGGCACATCCCCAGTAGGGAGTGTGCAGGAGGCAGCTGGATTGATGTTTCTCTCTCTTCGATGTTTCTAACTTTCTATCCCTCTCCTTTTTCCTTCCTCTGTAAAAAAATCAATAAAGTACATATTTTTAAAAAGATACAGCCTATCTAATAAAGAGGGAATATGCTAATTGACTATCATGCCCTCACAAAAGATGGTAGCGCTCATAGCCAATAAGGAGGGAATATGCTAATTGACTGCCATGCCCTCAAAGATGGCAGCGCCCACAGCCACAAGATGGTGGAGCCCAGTGCCCTCAGCCCCTCAGGGCTCAGGGCCAGCCCAAGGCACAGGCAAGCCTCAATGTCAACTGCCCAGCTGCCCAAGGCCACCTGAGGCTCAAGTACCCAGGGCTGGCCGAAGCTTGTGCTGCCGGCAGTGGCAGCAGCAGAGGTGTGATAGGGGCTTTGCTTTCCCCTGATTGCTGGGTCACCTCCCGCCCCCGAGGGCTCCCAGACTGTGAGAGAGGGCAGGCTGGGCTGAGGGACTCCTACCCCTCCAGTCATGAATTTTCATGCACCAGGCCCCTAGTATGATATAAAAGAGTCAGACCACTTGCCTACCACACCAAAGCTAATCTAAAGGGGCAAATTTTATTACACCAGGTAAGCTCACTGCTCATGATTTCCAACACAGCAGAATCTCCAGTGCTTAGGTCTTTAAGAATTGGCAAACCCATTTATTAACTTGTGAGTCAAAGCCATGTGAATTCCATAGTTTTTCAGACTGAAATTTGACACTACAGAAAACTGGCTGACTTTTTACTGTCAACAATGTCAACTCTAGCAAAATCTTTCTAGATTTCTTAGATACATTCTGAACAACACTTAAATGGAATTGTACATTTAAAAGGGGTGAAAATATTTACTTTTCCAAACAGGGGGTAAAAATCATACTTTAACCAAAAAAGCAAAATCACTTTAAAAAGTAGAAATCATGACCTGATCTTCCAACTGACTCAGTAGAAGTTGCACTGCTAAAAACACATCAACTTCCTGGACTTTGTACTAAGTTTCCACAAAGTATAATAGAAGGCCAAAAAGAAAACATTATTTAGTGATCATGGAATGCCACAGTTAACTACACAATTAATTCAAAGAAGTTTAAGTACTGTGTCTTAAAATGTAGTACTTTGGCTATCCTTGAATATTTGGGATTAAATATTTGGCATGAAAATTACTTTCATTCTTTCCAAACCTCAATCATTTTTCACTTGAAAAAGACTCAGCTAACTACACACACACACACACACACACACACACACACACACACACAGAGTTGTTGTTCTTCTTCTTTTTTCTTATAAGATTACAAACTTTTTTAAATTTTAAGAATTTTCTTTTCTTTTTCAGGCTGTTTCTGGCTCTTGTCTTTGTTCCTACTACAAATTCTAAAAATTAAAAAATAATAATACAGGTTTTTATTTAATAAAAATTAAATAATCTGCTTAACTAATCTAAAAAAGAACAGAATTCACTAACATTTAATCTGTGAAAAAATAGAATTTCAAGACTGAAAGTAATTGAGGTTATTCTTTAAAAAAATATTTTAGAACTGCCAGGCACTTTAGAGAGTAACCAGGTCAAAGGTGTTCATCAAGAATCAATAAATCAACATGAATGGGCTAGAGGAGGTGCTAAGCCTCAAACATCACACGCACCATTTGAAGTAAACACTGTGCTTATGAACATTTTTCTTGGGCAGCTATCTAGAGCTTTCATCAAATTTTCCAAGAAGTTAATGTGCCTCTCTTACCTCTAGAAAGGTTCATGAGCCGCTTGCCAAGCTCACACCACTAACTAGTATTTGAGCCATGTCTCTTGCACAGATCCTTTTCTTCCTAATCACACTTATCTTGTCCATATCCTCCACAAAACTATCAAGATGTAAGAACGTCCACAACCATTTTTTTAATCATACACATTTGCCAAAAGACCTCTTGGTATTTATTTAAACAGTTCAAAAATATAAATTATTTTCTTCTTCCTCCTGGATTCAAGTCAGTAACTCACCTTATGATATGTTTTATTTGTTATAGCAAATAAGTTTCAGGCAATATCTTACTGATTAAGATATTTTTATTCTTTTTTTGCGGAAGAGGACAAAACTAAATATAATTAAGAAATAGAAAAATTATAAAAATACGAGAGGCCCAGTGCATTAAATTTGTGCACGGGGGTGGGGGGGAGCGGTAGTCCCTCAGACCAGCTTGCACCCTCTCCAATCAGGGACCCATTGGGGGAGTCTGATTGCTGGTTTAGGCCTGATCCCGCACTGACAATCAGACATCCCTCTTGCAATCTGGGACCGCTGGCTCCTAACCACTTGCCTGCCTGTCTGGCCACATCCCAACTGCCCCCTGCTGACCTGACTGGCTGACCCCCGCCAGCCAGGCTGGCTGCCCCCCAACCACCCCTCTTCTGGCCTGTCTAGTCGCCCTCCAACTGCCCCCCCTGCTTGCCTGATTGCCCCCTAAATGCCCCCTGCCAGCCTGGTTGCCCCCTACTGCCCTGAAGAAAGTTGGATGTCCAGAAGATGGTCTAATTAGCGCATTACCCTTTTGTTAGTATAGATGGGCCCAGTGCGCAAATTCATGCACCTTGAAAAGAACTGTGGGCGGTGAGGCACAGAGGCAGGGTCTCGACCTTTCCTGCCAGAGCCCCTGGTCCCATCTGCCTGAAGCCCTGCCCCCACCATCACTCCCATGCGACAGCACTTGCACCTGCTGACGGCACAGAGCAATTGGGGGCGGTGCCAGCAGCAGGTGTGAGCAGGGCTGGTGCCCTGATCACTCCTCAAGACCAGGGGGAGGTGGAGAAGCTTCAGGGATGATTAGGGCCAGTGGCCGCCACTCACACATGCTGATGGAGCCAAAAGATCAGGACGTGCCCCGAGCACAGATAGCGGGTGAGTGTGGTACCAGCAGCAGGTGCAAGCACCGAGTGAGACCACAGCACCTGGGAGCAAAGAATTTTTCAGTAACCACCCAATGGCAGTGACCGGCCATTGGTCTGGGCGCCCCTGTGCACCTGCTCCACCATCCCACCTTGGCCAATGCCTGCCATGTTCCACACACGCCCTCTGATGGTCTGCACATGTCATAGCAGCCAGCTGTTCAGTTGTTCCATCATTTGGTCTATTTGCATATTAGCCTCTTTATTATACAAGATTCTTGATTTGTGCTGGATACTATTTACACCATCTATCCAATGCTTCATTAAGAGAATATCCATTGCTCTAAGCCCAGTATAGTATCTAACATATTCAGAGGGAAGATAGAAAGCACCAGAAAAAGACGGAAAATATAGGAAAGAACTTATAGGAAAAGAACAAAAACAGTAACAAAGAACAACATGCAAAATATGAGCAAAATATTCCAGTCACCAGGATGTAGGCTATCATCTAACACTAAGAGAAAGGTGAGGAATAAAGGCAAGGTACTGACTGAAGATGATGAAGAAAATTAACCACATGTGTGAATATTTTTCTATTTATGCCTGCAGAAACATATCCCAAAGAAAGATTCCAAACATACTTTGAGAAATGACAACCTTAAAGTAACAAATAGAGAGCCTCAAAAAGGGACCAACTTCAAAAGTTCCAGTCATTTGGCTATATAAATTCTGGTTCCTTTAAAAAAAAGCATTTAATCCAATAAATTTGTGTATTCCTATTATGTATTCGGCTCTATGTCTCTATGCAGAGACAAAAAAAAAAGGTATGTTCCCCATCTCCAGGGAGTTTGTATCTCAGTGGAATGGACATATACATACAAGTAATTATGGAAATCCAATACTTTGTCTTTACCTCATTCAATCCTCAAAAATAATGCCACCATCCACATTTATGAAGCAATGTACAGAATTTGTGCATTGGATGCAAAGACCTGATTTCACAATTTTACACTTTCAGAGTTTTCTGATCCATGACAGCAAAACAACTAGCCTAACAGCCATTCTGGCTCTTTTCTCCCGCATCAAATTCTTCACAAAACATAGTGGACATAATTTTTCAGGCGACTCTCCATTTTCACATCATCGCACTTTCCTCAAAACAAAAACCAGATTTAAAATGTACTTTCATTAAAGCTTCCCAAAAAGGTTACTGGTATAAGCATGTTATTTGAATTGTTAGTTATACTTCCAGGCAGGGACTGAATTTAATGTTATTTAAATCAATTATCTAGATATTACATTCTAATAAAGAGTCTGACAAGCATTCAAAAAATACCACACATGGCCTTAGCTGATTTGGCTCAGTGGATAGAGCACTGGCCTAAAGACTGAAGGGTCTCAGTTTCCATTCTGGTCAAGGGCACATGCCTGGGTTTCGAGCTCCATCCCTAGGATGAGTGTGTAGGAGGCAGCCAATCAATGATTCTAACTCATCATTGACGTTTCTCTCTCATCATTGATGTTTCTCTCTCTCCCCCTTTCCTTTTTTTTCTCTCTGAAGTAAATAAAAAAAATACAACACATGTATCCAAGCCCCAGTTTTTCAAGTCCCAAATCATGTGCCACAATGCTACAAGAGTGACTCTTCTAGCTCTAGAAGGTTTGGCTCAGTGGATAGAGCATCAGCCTGCAGACCAAAGGATCCCGGTTTGATTCCAGCCAAGGGCATATACTTTAGTTGCAGGCTCCTCACCGACCTAAGCCTTGGTCGGGGTACATGCAGGAGGCAACCAACCGATAACGACCTTCACATCGATGTTTCTCTCTGCCTTTCCCTCTCTCTCCCACTTATCCTAGAAATCAATCCTCGGACGAGGATTAACAAAAACAAATAAAATAAAAACAAATAAATGAGTGACTGTTCTAAAACACAATTCAAAGCACATCGCCCAGGCTTTAAAAACCTACTCATGGGTCCAGCAGGTGTGGCTCAGTGGTTGAGGGTTGACCTATGAACCAGGAAGTCAAAGTTCTATTTTGGTCAGAGCACTTGCCTGGGTTCCGGGCTCAGTCCCCAGTAAGGGGCATACAGGAGGCAGCTGATCAATGATTCTCTCTCATCACTGATGTTATTTCTCCCTTCCTCTCTGAAATAAAAATATATATTTTAAAAAGCCATCAACAGTCCTATGCACTGCCACACCTTCCAGAATCCATTCAAATTGCTTATAGTTCTGTCACACAAATTCCATAATTGAGCCTTACCCTTTATGCCTCAGTTTTTGACACTATACCTCACAATCTATGATAAATGCTATATTCCAGACAGTCATATTAATGAGCATCTGCAGTCCCAAAGTGCTGTGGTCTTTCACAAATAAATTCTGCATATGCTGTTATGTGCTTGTACTGGTCTCAGCCTCATTCCAATCCAAACCCTCATTAGTAAAAGATTTAGCATTTATGTTTAATCTCCGTGAAGAGTTCCCTAACTTCCACCCGAAGCTAATCACTCCTTCTTCAGTGCTACTGCTGCACCCTTGTAGCTTCTTTCACAACACTAATCAGGTAATATTGTAAGTACTAATCTATATGACTCCTCCATCTTAAGTTTATTAATATCCTGTTTATCTAATTTCCTTAGTGCTTCATTTATATAATACAGCTCACCAGCATTGTGAATGAATAAATGGTAAGAAAATTGCAAACTAAATCATAAGAACTGTATATGGTTAGCTAGGAGGATCCAAAAACAAAACCAAAAAGGCTCAGTAGCAATCTTTAAATTTCTGAAGGGAAAATATGAAAAAGACCTGACTTATTCTTTGTGGCTCTACAAGGCAAAATGAGGACCAGGAACCTTACAAAGAGCTACACTGTGCTTCACCATAGAGAACCTTCCTAATGATTAATAACATTGCGCAACAGGATGCCTTGCAGAAGTCGAGCTCCTTGTTGGTGAAAGAATTCAAGCAGAGGCTAAACAATAACACCCATCAGGTGCCTAAAAACTAAGAATAAAGAGGCAGGAACTTAGCTCTGCGGTTGTTGTTACTTTGTTTTGTTGACATTTTGTGCAAGCCTAACCTAGAAGTACTTCTTGAACTGATGATGGAACCTATGATACAATCTATGATAGATGCTATATTCCTGAGCAAAGTTGAAATCATTCTTTTCAACCAAGGTAATTGTCTTTTTTTTTTTTCCTACAGGTAGTTATCAAATGGACAACTAAATTTTTAAAAATGTATTTTGGAGGTTTCATATAAGAGCAAAACAAACTTATTTCCTCATTAAAACATGTACCTAGTTATTATTTTATTCAAGAATTATTTTATTCAAAAAAGTTTTATAGTGATTATCCTCTAAATTTTTCCTTCAGCCAGTATAATTCTCTGCTGCTTTATTAATACTGTATGCTCAATATTGAAAGTAAACCACTGTTCTATTATTCTTTACTGCTTTAATATGCTTCTGGGAGTATATCACAAAGGTGGACATCATCCTCTGGTTACATGTTCAATTGCTGTGTCAGTTATGTTACATAATAACTTATCCATCAAAAGCTTTATTTTATTAGTCTTTACTTAACAGATTTTGGTGATCAACACCCAATTCTGAATCACAACAAATTCTTTATTTTCCAAATAACATCCAATGATTATTTTAAAAAAGAAATAAATTTTAACACTCCTCAAAAACACAGAAACTTACTCAATTGAGACCTTTTACTAATATAAAACTTCAATAACTTACTTCAGAACTTAAATTTTTACAATATATCTTGCAGTAATGAACAATTACTTCTTTTCTCACGGGTGAAAGATTTTAATTCTGTTCACTAGATTTACCATGGTGCTTGTAATAGAAATTTTTCTTTCAGCACTGGAATTCAAGAAAGAAAACATTGGGTAAAACTGTAAAAAATTAAAAAAAATTTTTTTCAGGAGAAACCAAGATGGCGGCATAGGTAAACACCTAAACTGCTGCCTTGCACAACAATTTCAAAAGACAACTAAAAGACAGAACAGACATCATCCAGAACCACAGGATGAGTGGAAATTCTACAATTAGAAAGAAAGAGAAAAGCACACCGAGACTCAGAAGAGCTTCAGGAGGCAGAGGTACTGACTGAGGTGCGTGCATGAAGAGGACTGACAACTGAGTGCGCAGCTGGCTTTCTTTCCTTCCTTTTTTTTTAAACATATTTTTATTGATTTTTTACAGAGAGGAAGGGAGAAGGATAGAAAGCTAGAAATATTGATGAGAGAGAAACATCCATCAGTTGCCTCCTGTACACCCCCGCTGGGGATGTACCCGCAACCAAGGTACATGCCCTTGACAGGAATCGAACCTGGGACCCTTTCAGTCTTCAGGCTGATGCTCTATCCACTGAACCAAAACAGTTTTGGCAACGGCTGGCTTAAGTGGGAGAGAGACAAAAGCTCCCAATTGCACTGAACTCCAGTTCCGGGGGAGAGTCTAGGAATGCAGACTCATTCTAAAAGAAACTGAACTGTCTGGCAGTGGGTGAAACTCGAAGGTGGTTTTCTCTCATAGGTGCTTGCAGTGATTACCACGGGACACTGAGACACAAAGACCTATTAGGGCAGGGCTGATGGGAAACCAATGCTGGCTGTTCTGCCCTGAAATTTTGCCCCATTCAAGCTGAGCACAGAGGCTTTTGCAAGTCTTGTCTCCAGCACAGAACTTCTCCCAGCATAGACACAGCTGATCCTCACAACCAATTGGCCTGGAGATCAATTCCTTCCAGTGATACCAACAACAATGAAGGCATAACTACAATAAGACTGTGCACATAGTCCACAAAGGGATGCACCAAGAATGTCCACCTCAGTTAACTGGGGAGGCTGAGCAACTAGGCCCTATAGGACACCTAGCACACAAAGCCACTCTACCAACTCAGGCAAGCAGCCAAAATGTGGAGACAAAGAAAAAGGTCACAAATGAAAGAAATGAAGGAAAGCAAACTACTGGATATAGAGTTCAAAACCACAGTTATAAGGTTTTTCAAGAATTTTCTAGAAAAGGCCGATTAAATTTAGCAAGACCCAAGAAGAGATAAAAAAGGACCAACTAGAAATTAAACATAAACTGATTGAAATAAAAAATATTATACAGAGATCTAATAGCAGACTAGAGGATTGTAAGAATCAAGTCAAAGATTTGAAATACAAAGAAGCAAAAAACACTCTACCATACAAGCAAAAAGAAAAAAGAATAAAAAAATGTGAAGATAGTGCAAGGAGCCTCTGAGACAACTTCAAGCATACCAACATCAGAATTATGGGGGTGCCTCAAGAAAAGAGAAAGCAAGATACTGAAAACCCATTTGAAGAATAATGACCAAAAACTTCCCCCAACTGGTGAAAGAAATAGACTTACAAGAAATAGAAGCACACAGAACCCCAAACAAAAGGAATCCAAAGAGGACCATTCCAAGACACATCATAATTAAAATGCCAAGAGCAAAAGACAAAGAGAGAATATTAAAAGCAACAAGAGAAAAACAGTTGATTACCTACATGGGAGCACCCATACGATTGTCAGCTGATTTCTCAACAGAAACTATGCAGGCTAGATGGGAGTGGCAAGAAATATTCAAAGTGGTGAACAGCAGGAACCTACAACCAAGAATACTCTACCCAGCAAAGCTATCATTCAGAATTGAAGGGCAAATAAAGAGCTTCACGGATAAGAAAAAGCTAACGGAGTTCATCAACACCAAACCAGTATTACATGAAATGCTGAAAGGTAGAAGTAGAAGTGGAAGTGGAAGTAGAATAAGAATGAGAATGATGCCGAGACCGATTTAGTTCAGTGGATAGAGCGTCGGCTTGCGGACTGAAAGGTCCCGGGTTCGATTCCAGTCGGGGGCATGTACCTTGCTTGCAGGCACATCTCCGCTGTGGGTGTGCAGGAGGCGGCTGATCGATGTCTCTCTCTCATCGATGTTTCTGACTTTCTATCTCTCTCCCTTCCTCTCTGTAAAAAATCAATAAAATATATTTTAAAAAAGAAAAGAAAAAAAAAGAAGAATGAGAAGGAGGAGGTAGAGGAGTAAGAGGAGGAGGAGGAGGAGGAAGGATATAAAAATTATGAACAACAAATACATATCTCAACAAGTGAATCTAAAAATCAAGTGAATAAAAAATCTGATGAACAGAACAAACTAGTGAATATAATAGAATCAGGGGCATATAAAGGGAGTGGACTGACAATTCTCAGGGGGAAAGGTGTGAGGAGGGTGCAGGAAGACTGTACAAAAATCGTACACCTATGGATGAGGACAATGTGTGTGGGGGGGGTAAGGGCAGAGGGAGGGGTGGGAACTGGGTGGAGGGGAGCTATGGGAGGAAAAAAAGGAACAATTGTATTAATCTGAACAATAAAGATTTCTTAAATTAAATTAAATAAATAAATAAAAATAAAACAAACATTTCACTTGCTCTATATAGCCTATTAAAAGGCCTTGAAGGGATGAGGGCATTAGGGAAGTTAACGAGAGGAGAGGCAGAGCAGATAGAAAAGAGGTTGCCAGAAACATCCACAAAGGCACTGAGCAGAAAAATAAATATGGAGATAATCTGTAATATTCTGAAGCCCATAGGCCAGACTACGAGCTAAATTCCAGCTAACAATTATTCTCTACAATCACTCTCTGGACAAAACTCTTCAAACTCGTTCTCTAACAGTTTCTCCTTTCTCTAACCATACCTCTATATACCTCCACACTCCCCAATTTTATCTTCTTTCTTACCACCTTAATTGGAATTGTATAAAAACAAAATATCCTCAATTTTATTTTATATTTCCTGCCCTGCTTTTCAAAAGCAGGTAACATGATCACTTTATGCTTGTTTTCAATGATTTTTGAGGGAAAGTTATATATATATTATATATCAATCTGGTTCCTCCTGTCTGAATCCTGACTGAGGACCAAATCTGAGACCTGGGTATGTGCCCTGACTGGGAATGAAAACAGGTGACCTTTCGGTGAATGGTATTACGCCCAACACTGGCCAGGGTATTATGTTGTTATTGTTTTTTAACAAAAAGATTAAACTGTTATAGTCTTTAAGTAACTTTTTCCTGCGATAACAGTTTCCTGGGATAACTTTTACTTACTTGACTAGAAGAAGATTACCAATAATCTAGATGAAAACCAGATTTGGAAATTCTAAATAATGGGTAGTTGTACATTACAGTATTTAGGAAAATATGAAAAAATAGCACATAATTTGATTTCAAAACTATCATGTTCAGTTCCAAACTTAGGATGTTTTAATCTGTGTATGATTAGAAACAGGCAGATGCAATATTTTTAAACCAAGAAAAGTATCCCAAAATAAAATTCAAATTAAGAAGAAACCTCCCGGCTGGTGTGGTTAAGTGGTTGAATTTTGACCTATGAAAACAAGCAGGTCACAGTTGGATTCCCAGTCAGGGCACATGTGAGGGGGGGTGGGGAGGGAGTTTGCAGGCTTGAGCCCCAGTAGGGGTGGTGTGGAAGGCAGTGGACTAATAATTCTCTCATCCTTGATGTTTCTCTCTCTCTCTCCCTCTCTCTCTCTCTCTCTCTCTCTCTCCCTATCTCTCTATGAAATCAATAAAAAACATTTTAAAAAGAGTTAAGTCAACAGCAAAATTCAAAGGTAATCTAAACACATTACGAAGTTTACTGTCAAACTAGCTCTAAGTAGGTATATAACTTGTAGCTTGGTTTCCTGAAGTAAACTCTTAATTTCAAGAAAGAGCTTGCTGAAAACTCAAAAGAGTCACATGGGTTTCCCTCTCTTCCTTTGCCACAGAAATAAGTGCAAGGAAAGCTGAAGCAGCAAATTCTAAAGGGAAATAAGCCATGTGTAATGTGCAGGAGTTTTTCTTAAAGGCATGGAAAAGAATTATAACTAGCAGCAGAAGGAAGGAAAATTAGCACCCTTTTTTGCTATGTTGTAAATAAGGAGAGGTAAATGACTCCACATTAAAAAGACCTGAGTAAAGTTTTGGGCGCTAAAGTTAAAGAACAGGCAAGTATGGCTATTAAATATCATACTATGAAAGTAAAAGACCCTTTCCACTAAGAAAAAGAAAGCTCAGATTTAATTAGGCAGAGATAAATTCTCAACTAGTGAAGGTTAGGAAAATACTTCTACATTTGTATTTGTATCTGTTCTCTGTTGTATCTCTATACTCATTGATTACATTGTACATAACAATGGCTCAATTTTAAATAAACAAAGCAATTTGAGATATAAACATATGCTGTAATTTCTTTCAGTAATTACCTCAGGAGACCTGCCTATCAACAATCATTTCAGTAATTACAGTCTGGGAACCACCTGTATCAGAATCACTTAAAAGTACTATTTGGTACATATTTGGATTCCTGCTGGATCCCACTCAAGATGTACTCAATCAAAGGAGATGGGGGGGGGGCTCACGGCATCTGCATTCCAGACCTGCCCCTCCCTCCCCCATGTAAAACACTACAGTTTAAGAATTACTGGAGTAGGGTCCAGGCAACTATTAACTAGAACTACCTGGGGACAATGCTTACTGTAGCTAACAGGGTTCCTAGGAAAATAGCCTCCAAAGGGAATGACTTTCCCTTTCTGAGTAACACATTTAGAGATGGCTAACAGATGGATCCCCTCAAAAGCTCCAAATGTTTCCATTCCCCAAAACTTTCCTACCACAACATACTAAGTATGAAATGTATGAGTAAGCCAAGTTAAACATTTCATGAACTTAAACTTAAAAATTGGCTTTGCCTGTCTAAGAAAGGTTCTTTAAACAATAAAAAATACAAATAGTTTAATCTTTCTCAACATTCCCTCCTTTTAGTTCCTTCTCAAATTTGTTTTAGTCAAAGCTTCTAAACTTCTGGAAATTTTATATCACTACACTAGAGTCCATTTTAACACCCATCTACTCCAAAATAAAAATTATGTTTAAAAATCTACTACATAAGTTGTGTAAAAATGTTTCTTCAGGTAATATACATAAAATTCATTTGTCTCTTCCTTTCTTAAAACCAGTGGATTTTAGCAATGGGATTAGGGAAGGGACAGTGGTAGTCTTGTGGTACTTTAAATAATGACATTATGCCATATAATAAATACACAGCACTTAGAATATTACCTCATTTAACTCTCATTACAATCTCATGCGGCCTATAGGTATCACTATCATCCCCATTTTATGGAGGAGTTGCTTAAAGTCCATAGAGGTCAAGTGATTTGTCCATAATTACACAACTAGTAATCGAATTTAAACCCAGGTCCTTATCTAACTTCCTAACTAGAATTTTTAACCACTACAATCTTCTGTAGTTTGAAGATGTCACCTGCCAAAAGAAAAGTACCCTGAATTCGAATAGGTAGAGGTTGTAGATTCTGGAGAATCTAATTTTTTTAAAATGTGCTTTTAGGAGATTTTGAAGTTTAACAAAGGCTAAGAACTAATATTGCACTAGGATGAGGCATTAGTTCACCAAAGTCGAGCACTGGCCACCTTTGAGAAATAACTCATGGTCATAAAGTTCAAGCCTCAAATTCTAGTTCATTGATTAATTAGAATTTACTTACTACACTTCTCATCCCCTTGTACCAAAGAAGTAGAAGAAAAAAATCTAGCATTTGTCTAAAAAAAATTAAAGCTGCTAGCAAATAAAATATTTCATTGGCAACAGCACAGCTGGTTTTCCATAGGGTATTAAACAAGGCATAAAGTGATCTCTGAAGTTCCTTCTACTTTAAACATTTTTGACTTTACAGGAAAACAAAACTGCTCCCCAAATAAAAACCTTTTAATGAATAACTCCATGTCAAATAAAGTGTAAGGTTTAAGTAACAGAATATATAGTAGGTCGTTGAATAACATCGTTTCATTATGACATTGATGCGATGCCAAGATACTGTAGGAACTTTACCCTTGTTTATATCAAAATTGGTTTTGTTATGCACCGTTTCACTTCAAGTTTTGCAACCTATTGAAGATGTTAAGTGAGGACTTAGGTACAGATGTTGCTTTCTAAGTTGTGACAAATGTACTACAGAATTATGATGTTGACAATATGGGGTGAGCAGTATGGGAGAATTCTCTGTATGTAATATCTGTGTAACTTTTCTGCATATCTAAAACTATCCTAAAATAAAAAATATTTTTAAAAATCTATGTCCATTTTGAATAATACAGAAAATTTTTACTGAACAACAACTAACTCCAAGTAAATATTGGATAGTCTGCTTTGCTTACTGGGGTATAATGTTAAAATATGAACACTTGAACACTTCAAAATGATATGTCTGAGCTCTTAAAATTATCTTAGTCCCACAAAAACTGAAGTTTCCCAAAACCATTCTATCATATTTATATTCATACCAGAAGCCCGGCTCTCCCACTCTCACAGTCTCGGAGAATTCATGCACTGGAGGCGGGGGGTCGGGGGGGTGTCCCCTCAGCCCAGCTTTCCCAGTTTCACAGTCCCGGAGCTCTCAGGGGCAGGAGGCGACCCAGAGATCAGGGGAAGGTGATGCCCCCATCACATCTCTGCTACTGCCACTGCCGGCAGCGCAAGCCTCAGCAGACCCAGGTTACCTGAGCCTCCGGTGGCCCCGAGCGGCTGGGCAGCCACCATCGGCGGCTTGCCTTAACCTCGGGCCGGCCCTGGATGGCTGAGGGCAGGTCTGGCCACACCGTGCGCCTGCTGCCCCCTGGGCTGGGCTGAAAGGACTGTGGGAATCTGGTGGCAGGCACAAGGAACGCCTGGACCTGCCTGAAGGCGAGTCCGGCCGCATTGCACGCCTGCCAACCCCCTAGTGGGTCTGAAATGACTGGGGGACTCTGGGAGGGCTGAGGGGACTGGGTGCCACCATCTTTGTGACAGTGTGATGGTCAATTTGCATATTTCCTCTGTTTTAGATAGGATCATCATATCTCTAACCATCCACCTTAAAACCATGACTGAATTCCTTGAACCAATGCTGGACTTCGCACGGTTTAGTGCAGTGGTCGGCAAACTGCGACTCGCAAGCCTCGGTTTGCTGTTCTGTTGACTAATGAGTTTGCTGACCGCTGGGATAAGGGCTTAATCACAAGGAAGAACAACAGCCTATAATTATTGGAATCGAGAGTCCAGGTCAATTTAAACTCATTTTGCCAACCATTGGTTTAGTGTAAGTCCCTATTCCCTATAGTGTGTGATTGATTTGTTTTATTTATTATTATTATTATTATTTAAGAAAATACTGAATCTCAGGGAAGGAGTTGAGATGGGAGTCAGACAAGGGAAAAGTTTTTTTTTTTAAGTTTTTATCTCCTCCTCACTGATGAGATGATGACAGTGGAGGTAGTAGTGCCTACCTATCATTTCAAAACTTTTATAGACAGGAGAGGGCTAAGGATCAGAAGGAATGTTACTTCTAGGTCTCCCACGGTCAAGTCACAAACACAGAGATGCCCCCGTGAAGCTGAGGAAAGAACTACAATTCACCTCATCTGGAAGGGAGAGGAAGCAGGAGGTCACGACAGTGGTCCCATCCCGAACCAAATTCCTTCCTCTCCCATAAGATTGCGGCCTCAGTCAATGGAGCTCCTGCCAATGATGCATCTAACGGAACATAACTTTCTAGTAATAGATACAACGCTGTAAAATGTTCCCCTTTACTAAGGTAAAACAAACCTGAGCTATTCTTTAGAAGTATTTCTGTTACAAGAAAGAAAGCAGGAAAAAGGAAAAGATGGAAGATAATCAATCAGGTGGGAGAGAAAAGAGCCCCAGGTGAACAGCAGTTGTGAAGAAATGTAAACCTGAACTGAAAACTAGGAATCCTGGTTTCCTGGTTTATAATCCCAGCTCTGCCTTTAGCTGACTAAACTACCTATTTAGACAGTGAGCTTCCTCCTCAGAAAGTGAAGTAGGGGTAGGGGCTGCCCCTAAGAATAAGATACATCCGAGAATAAGATGTCCCCAAAGGGCTTCGGAGCTTCAGGGTTGAGAACGATACCTGTGCACAGGAAGAAAAAAGCCTCTCAGGTTGCAGGAACAAGGAAAATGTCTGATTATTCTGCCTGGGGATGGAAGATTGTTCAAAATTACTAGGTACAAATTAGTACTTATGGAACAGTAGAGGGAGAGTCCATGCAAGTTGCCAAGTCAACAGAACCTGAGTGGGTTTCTTTATACCAGCGCTAGGTATTATAGATTCAGAGATGAATGACATAGTCTCTGCCTTTAATGTGTTCAGGATCTAATTAAGGTTTTGGCCAAATGCTAGGAGAAAAACTGTGCCTGTCTGACTCTCTCCTTTCCCATCAATGTTATATAAAGGACGCAATGACACTTAGAGTCTTCACAGATTGCAACTAAGAAAAATGAGGCTTACAGAAATTAACTTCAGGGTACTAAGTTTTCTAACTTCAAACCTGATACACATGATCAGTGTGGCCATATGAATGTCAATTAACTACATTAATTAAAATTCTACTAACCTAGAGGATAAAGAAAAATTTAAAAATTATATCAAAATTCCTGCCTACAGTTAACAATATGAAAGCGTCTTATAACAGATGTGCCTTATTATTCATTAATTGCAATGCATAATCCCCACTAGCTTGTGCTCCTCCTCCAAGTTGAAGATCATAATAACCATTATCCAAACCATCTCTATTCCCAACCGGTGGTGTTGAGCAAGTACTCTAGGTACAACGGTTGAATTAGTGATTTCCAAAGCCCCTCCCAAGTCTAAAATTACCTGACACTTGAACATCAAAACATGACAAATAAACACAAGGTCACAAATATATACATTAACTCATCTAGAGTTTTTAAAATATTGCCACTACAAGCATATATTTGTGTGTACATACACATATATATATTTTTAAAATATATATATTTAAATATATTTTATTGATTTTTTTTTATCAGAGAGAGGAAAGGAGAGGAAGAGAGAGCCAGAATCATTGATGAGAGAGAAACATCAATCAGCTGCCTCCTGCACCCCACCCCCACCCTCACTGGGGATGTGTCCGAAACCAAGGCACAGGTCCCTGACTAGAATAGAACCTGGAACCCCTGAATCCGCAGGACAATGCTCCATCCACCAAGCCAAACGGGTCAGGGCAAGCTTTAAGTATATATTTGCAATGACAGGCACAAATACAGATCTTACTACTCTCTCTATTTTCTCCCATGAGTAACAAAAAATTAAGATTTCCCAATCTTGATTTAAACAACTTTATAACTTATTTGTAAATTTATACAAGCCGGGAAAATAAGGGATAATAAAATAGAAAAAAAGAATAAGAAATATTAATTACAATTAGAAAATGGTGACTGTGTCTACAGTGCACACTAATTGCATAATCCTCTAAACTTGAGCTGCAGAATTTATTTATTTCTGCTGTTTGTGAAGATCCCTGAAAAAAGAACGAAGACACAAGAGAGACAACTCTGAAAGAGAGGGTTTTACAAATTGGGAATACTCTCCCATTTGCTTACAGATTTTTTTAAAAAAATCGGGTCAAAATCTAACTCAAGGGGGACTGCTTTTGCTCTCCACTGATGTGCATTGAGATGGGTCCTTTTTGACTATTTACTTATCCCTGGCACACCATCAAGGGCCCCGTTCTGAAATCTGGAATGTCCTGGACCATCATTCAATTTCAAGGAAAGCAGGTCAAATGACCTAAATAATACCGTAAAAACTTAAAACGAAGTTTCTGAAAAAAAAAAAAAAGTGGAGGAGGGCTATCTGACAGAAGCAGAGAAGAGGGATTTCCTAGATTAAAGTGACATCGTAATTTGGCTTTAAAAAAAAACTGGGATCAAAATCTGAACACTAACCTCCATTTGAATAGAGGCCACTGTGTGTGTGTCGGGGGGGGAGAGATAGGGGGACGGTTAAGCACTGTGAAATGCAACCTCTTCTGATTTCAAGAAGCCCCAAACGATTGGAATGGATCTGATTCCACGCAGACAGCTTTGCAAAAAATGATTTCTCTTTCTCTATCACAATCACAAGCCTACACACACACCCTGCGCCCTCCTTCCCCCACATCCTATTCCTTGTAGTACGATTTAAGGAAAGAAAGGGAAAAAAAAAAATGGGGACGGGGTAGGCTGTCTGTCTGCTGTCTCAGAAGCGGCAGAACTGGAGACCGGGCACCACCAGGCTGGCAGGTGGCGAGTGACAAAAGCCAGGTGTGGCGGGCGGGCGGGCACGGGCAGCCTCCAGGCCACCGGGGCGCGGGAAGGTGCGCTCCGCCGGGCTCCCCGGTGCAGACAGCACCGTGCAGACCCCGTTCCTCTCCCCCCATCCCCGGTGGCAAATCCAAGCGAGGTCCCGGCGCCCGCGCGAGCCCGCGGCCCGGCCCCCCCACGCCCCACGCCCCGCGCCGCCGGCGCCGTACCTGGCGAAGAAGTCGGCGAAGCCGCCGCCGCTCCGTCGAGCCCGGGCCGAGGTCCCCGCGGGGCCCTGCTCCGCGACGGCCGAGGGCCCCGGCGGCGCCGCCGCGGGCAGGTGGTCGCGGGCGCTCTGGCGGCGGCTCACCTCGAACGTGTTGCGGGAGTTCAAGTGCACGTCCGAGAAGCCGAGGCGCGGCTCCGCGCCCGCGCCCCCTCTAGTCCTCGCGGCGGCGGCGGCGGGGGACGCGCCTCCCTGGGGACCCCCAGCCCCGGCGCCCGGCGGCTCCGAGTCCTCGCTGCTGCCGCTGCCGCTGCCGTTGCCGCTGCCGCTGCCGGCGGGGCTGTCCTCGTCCGCCGCCGCCGCCAGGCAGCAGCTCCGCAGCGGGTCCTCGAGCGGCGTGGCCCAGTCGGACCGGCTGCCCGCAGCGTCCGTGCCCGCGTCGCCAGGCCCCTCCGGGGGGAGGCGGCGGTGGCGGCGCGGATCCCGGCCGCCGGCGCGCGCCAGCCCGCGAGCCGCCTCCGGGTCGCGCCAGTCCCGGCCCGGCAGGAAGCCCGCGTCCCCGTTGGTCATGCCCCCGTGCCGCGCCGCGCTGGCCTCCGCCGCCTCCGCGCCGCGGGGCTTGGGGCCCGGGGCGTGGCGGGGGGCCGCCGGGGGCGCCGGGGCGCGGCACTGGCCGGCGGGGGGCGGGCAGGAGCACAGCCCCGGCTCCAGCTGCCCCCCGGCCGCCGCGAGGTAACGCCGAAGGAGCTGCTGAGGCGGCGTTTCCTCCTCCTCCTCCTCCTCCTCCCCCTCCTCCGGCGGCTCCACCGCGCCGACGCCTCCGCCGAAGCCGCCCGTGGCCCGGATCATCTTCCCGTCCTGGCCCGCCGACTCGGGCGCCGGCACGGGGAGTAACTTGGTGTTTCTCGCCGAGCAGGCGCCGGCATCCTCCGGACCCACCATCTGGGCCGGGCGAGCGCCGCTCGAGGAAGGCGGCGGGAGAGTCCCCGGCGCAGGCTCGGCCCGGGAATAACCCTCGGTGCCGGGGCCGCGGCGGCCACCGCCGCCGCCGCCGCCGCAACCTTCCCAGACCCACCCCTCCCGCCCGGGGCTCGGGCAGTTGCGGGAGGGCGGGCCGGTGCCTGGGTCTGCGCACGCGCAAAAAAGCCGGACCGGTCAAGCCGGGACCTGGAGATTCCGCGAACCATAGAGACGCCGGCTAGAGAGGCCCCCTCCCTCGCACTTGGGCGGCCAATCTGGGATCCGCATCTGGATGGTGGAGGTTGGTTGGTCCACTCCCGAGTCTGACAGTTCTTACAGGGGCAGCACGGGGATGGCTCGCTTAGCAAAAATCCACTGGACGTACTTAATTTATAGGAGACCACAGGGTGTTGGATCCTTCCAGCTCTTCATTAGCCTTTTACATCCATCTTCTCCATCACCATTGCCACAAGTTAGGGCTCCATCTCCTCACGTCAACACCCTCCCGGCTTCACTTCATCTTCCCAAATAATTCTGCTGAATTTATCTTATTTAGCACCACACTTTATCGCATCGCCTTTCTTAAAGATTTCCTTTATCACACTCAAGGAGGGAGAGGAAGTAGGCAGAATTGAAATAATTCCAGCACCCTGTGAAAACGGATTAAAATGGGGTAATAATCACTGAGTAGAAATGAAGTGTGTTTAGGAAGAGGGAGGAACCAGCAATCACTACAAAACCTTTTGAGATGGAAACTGATGTGGTTTGAAGAAACAGGGATTGGAAAAAGTTTATTAATAGGGGAAATATATCTGGTAAAGTAAAAGACACGGACTATCCAGCATCTAGTTAGAAGTCTAAAACTTGAGCTAGAACTCAGATGGACATGCAAATTGAAGTCATCTGCATAATGAGTGACAGCATCTAGGAAGAAAGAATAAAGATGGAGGTACCGCAGAGACTAAAAAAAAAGTCATTTCAGCATAAACAAAGAAGTTGTATTGCAAGGGATTAAAGAGACACTACTTGAGATAAAATGGAGCAGCAAATATAAACCACTCATCCTAAAAGTGTGTCAATGAAAGAGGACAGAAATAGAATGCAGTAGTAGAGGAAGCAGCATTGTCAATCTGAAAAAAACCTTTCTTATAAAAAAAAATACTGTATATACACATACACAAAAAGAGTGAATAGCCTAACCGTTTTTGTCTCAGTGAATAGAGCGTCGGCAGACTCAAGGGTCCCAGGTTCGATTCCAGTTAAGGGCATGTACTTTGGTTGCGGGTACATCCCCAGTAGGGGGTATGCAGGTGACAGCTGATAGATGTTTCTCTCTCATTTATGTTTTTAACTCTCTTTTTCTCCCTCTCTGTAAAAAATCAACAAAATATTTTTTTAAAGAGTGAATATAACCTATAAATGAGTGGTAATACATACGCTTTTTAAAAAAGAACATCCAGTCATCTCAAGCTCAATATATTCAAGTGTAAACTCACAAATGCCTCCTCCAAATCTTCTCCTATTGAAGCATTCCATATATCACTGAATGACAGTATTGTATCATCTTATCTCATTAGCCAAGTGTAATGGATGTGGATTGAATTGTATCCCTCAAAAAGATATGTGCAAGTGGTAACCCCCAGTACCTGTGTCTTTATTTAGAAAAGGGTTCTTCAGATGTAATTATGGTAAGGCTCTCAAAATGAGATAATCCTGGATTGGACATCCTCCCTCTCCTCATACAGCTAATAATTTGGTGCCCTTGTATAAGACAGAAACACAGGGAAGTCCATGTGAAGACAGAAGCAGTGATGAAAGTGATGCATCTACAAGCCAAGGAACACAAAAAATTGCTGACAGATACCATAAATTAGGAGAGAAACATGAAATAAATTCTTAGAGCCTTCGGAAAAAAAGCAATCTCACCAACACCTTGATTTCAGATTTCTAGTCTCCACTGTGAGAGAACAACTTTTTGTTGTTTTAAGCTACCACCCTGTGGTAATTTGTTATCCACAGCCCTGAAAACGAATACATCAAATACTCATTAAAGTCTGTTTTATCCCTATCTTTATTTTTAATCATATAATACAGTGTTATCAGCTATGCTAACCATTTTTTACATTAGATCCTATGAAATAACTGAAAGATGCTTACAAACTTTCAGCTGCAAGATGAATAAGGGCTGAGGATCCAATGCAAATGTCTTAAATGTATTTCCACTATTTCCACTACCCAGACTAATTTGCCATCATCTCATTCCTAGGGGACAGAATTAACCTCCAATCGTTCTCCGAACATTCACCAGGGGCCACATCCAAATAATTCTCCATCCTGCAGCCAAAGAGTGTGTGTGTGTGTGTGTGTGTGTGTGTGTGTTATTGATTTTTTACAGGGAGGAAGGGAGAAGGATAGAGAGTCAGAAATATTGATGAGAGAGAAATATGGATTCAGCTGCCTCCTGCACACCTCCTACAGGGGACGTGCCTGTAACCAAGGTACATGCCCTTGACTGGAATCGAACCTGGGACCCTTCAGTCTGCAGGCCAACGTTCTATCCACGAGCCAAACCAGTTAGGGCCTAAGTACTTTTTTATAAATACAAATCTGATCATGTCGGTGCCCTGCTCTTTTAGTCTTCATTGTATTAACCTTTCGATCTTTTAAAAGGTTACTCTATTGTTTCCTTTTTTTCTCCTACATTTTTGGCTGTTTCTTCTAAGTACTCTTTGGGAGGGTACTTAATGAAAATGTAGTGGCTTCCTATTTTCTTTTTATTTTTTTAAATATATTTTATTGATGTTTTACAGAGAGGAAGGGAGAGAGATAGAAAGTCAGAAACATCGATGAGAGAGAGACATCAATCAGCCGCCTCCTGCACGTCCCACAGTGGAGATGTGCCTGCAAGCAAGGTACATGCCCCCAACCGGAATCAAACCTGGGACCTTTCAGTCCTCACACCGATGCTCTATCCACTGAGCCAAACCAGTATTGGCGGCTTCCTATTTTCTTAACGCTAGAGACAAAATCTTTTTTCATGACCTATTAAGCTCTTTATGGTCTATTTGTCTAGCCTCCTCTCCCACTTTTCTCCCAGATGCCCTGAATTTCAGTTACATTGGCTTTTCATTCTGGCTGCTACAAAACTCTTTCTCCAAGATCGTATAGCTAGAATGTTTCCCAAGATGATCTGGGTCTTTGTTGT